>SNQJ01S0012214.1:147410-166413 GCA_010110895.2 Picea sitchensis | reverse complement strand
AAAAAAAATAGTGCATTGTGTTAGGACTCTAAATTTGTGCATCATCTTGTTGTGGTAACTATCTCGAGACCCTAAATTCTAGAGAGGGTTTAAACGAAACGATGTTAGATCATCTCATCTTGCTTTGCATTCTAGTTTGGGGTCACTTGTGCAAGGCTCCATAGGCTTGTCTCATTGTGCTACTTATCATGGAACCCCAATTTCCAAAGAGGGAATTAGATAGAAACAATGTCAGGTGATCTCTTATCACTTGAACATTGTCTGTTATTTTGGGATTGCTTGTCTAGGGCTCCACCAACTATTTTGGGATCATTTATGTAGACCTCTGTAGGATCATCTTGTTGTGATGGTTATCTCAGACCATGGAATTCCAAAGATGGTTTAGAATTCCAAAGAAGGTTTAGATGAAGACAATGTCAGGTCATCTCATACCACTTGTGCACAACTTCACCTGTTAGTTTAGGATCACTTATGCAAGGTTCCAAGGTTCATCATGCCATGCTAATTATCTTAGAACCCCAAATTCTAGAGAGGATTTAGACATAAATGATGTCAGGTCATCTTGTATCACATTTACAAGGCTCCACATGCTAGTTTGGGATCACTTATGCCAAGTTCCATAGGATTTTCTCATTTTTCTACTTATCTGAGAACCCCAAATTTCAGATAGGTTTACATGAAACGATGGTGGGTCATATCATCTCGCTTGTGTAGGGATTCACCTGTTATTTTTTGGGATCATTTGTGTAGGGATTTGTATGCTTTTCTTGCATTGCTTGTACATGGATCCACCTACTTATTTGGGATTGTTGTGTAAGGCTTTGCAATGTTGTTTCGGCACGCTAAGTATCTTGGAACCCCAAATTCTAGAGAGGGTTTAGATGGAAACAATGTTGGGCCATCTTATCTCGCTTGCACAAGGCTATGCCCTAGTTGGAGATTGCTAGTGCAAAGCTTCAAAAACATGTCTCATCCTACTAATTATCTTGGAACCCCAAATTCCATAGAGGATTTGGATGGAAATAGTGTCAGGGAATCTCATATTTATTATGCAAGGCTCCATGTGCTAGTTTAGGCTTTCTTGTGCAGGGCTCCATGTACTCATCTCATCACACTAATTATCTCAAAACCCCAAATTCCATAGAGGGTATAGATGGAAATGATAATGGGTCATATCATCATACTTGTGTAGGGATCCACCTGCTATTTTGGGATTGCTTGTGTAGGACTCCATAAGCTCATCTCTTTTTTCTAATTATCTTAGACCCCATATTTTAGAGAGGTTTTAGATGGAAAAAAAATTGGATCTTGTCTTGATAATGTATGGCTCCACCTACAAGTTTGGGATCTTGTATGCTCGTCTTGTCGTGCTAATTATCTCAAAACCCAAAATTCTAAGACTGATTAGGTGAAAAGGATGTGAGGTCATTTTGTATCACTTATGCATGGTCCACCTACTAGTCTATACTTGACCCGCCTCCAAAAAGTAAACTCATGCTAGTATGTGCTCAATCTATATCTAAGAATTTATAAATGTTTTATCATACGGGTTTTTCACCATTGACCACCTAAGGACTTGTAAAAGTGTCTTAAAGACTATATCCACCTCCTTAACATCCTTTTCAAAACCATCATTAAGAACAAGTGTTATAACTTTGAATGCATATTTAGAGCCTTGTGTGTGTATGAAACAATATGATACATGTATCTTATGGTGTCTTAGAATTGCTTCTACAAATGCATATTAAGTAGAGTACAGTTTTAAAATTGAATTATCTCAAACACCATTTTGTATTATGGTTGAACGGTAGAAATGTTAGGTTGTTTAGAACTTAGACAATGGAATTGCATACACCATTTTGTCTTATGGTTGAACGGTAGATATGTTAGGTTGTTTACAACTTAGACAATGGACTTGCATAAGAGCATTGTCATTCCCTTATAAAATACATCATGGAAAAATCTATAAGCTAAGTTCATAAGATACATAGGAAAGAAATCAACTAAGTATGCAAACAAGCATATGTTACCCTAGGTCGAGATGATGTGTGTATCAAGATCATAATAACTCAGTGTCCAATACCACTATAACTCTTGTTTTTAAATGTAATATTCTCTCTAATTTCTATTTTTATTTTTGGGTTCAGTTAATAGGTGGACAATACATCAAATAGTTTGCATCCAATATTTCCATAGCAACTAATATATGAATACAATATCAGCTAGAAATTGCAAACAATTACCCACAACAAAACACTTGATTTTTATTGTACTAAATGGCCATAATAGTTGGAGTACATCTGAAAATTCAAAAAGAAATACAATGATAATGAAATGAAAAACCTCGGTGGTGCTTTAAGTTGTTTCCTCAGCAGAATTGTTGATATACAAAGTTTTGTTGGTGGCAGTCTGATATGGTAACTCACTGTTGAGTATACAGGCCTATGAACACTGTAATTTTGCCAAACAATATTGTGTAGTCACTCAGAAAGAGATATGGTACTTATGTGGGTGTTTATCACTGCATTCGACCTCCCCAACAACTTATACAAGTTCTCAGCTACCAATGAGAGTAGTCTTTTTGAAATAAACTTGTTCACACTCTGTAAAACTTAGACAATATGAATGATTTTGTCCCAGAAGTAATGAAGTCGACCCCACAATAGAAATCTCTTCCCAGAAAAAATAAATATCGTCCTTGTAGAAAGTATTTAGCCAGCAATAAGGAAAGACTCGACCAACAAGTGGATATGGTGCCTAGACTCAAGTAAATGCACCCAGAATGGAATAAAAATTCAACCAACGCCCCAATAACTCAGTCCGCCATGATAAAATCGTCCTCCAAAATATTTAGCTCAGTTCCCACTACAGAAATCGACCTCTACAATAATTATCTCGACCCAACAAGGATGCATCTCTCCCCCACACAAGAAAATTGACCTACAATGAATAAACTCCACCCACAATGAGAGAGACCCCACCGCCACTAGATAACTCAGCCACAAGCGAAGAAATCTTAGCTACAACAATAACTCAACTACAAAATGATAAAGTATTGGATCATACTGAAATGCAATGAAGAAACCAGAGTGATCTATTCCCAAAATAGACCAACTAGGGTGGATAGTCTCACCACCGAAACAATTCTCTAAAATCTCCCTTAGGGTTTTCATCCCAAAAGTCCAAAAAAGCCACAAGAGCTCTTTCAAGTAAATTTTAGAAAATGTCAAGTCATGAATGAGAGAGGGCACCCTCCTTTTCCCTTTTTATTCTTTGGTTGAATCTTTTGCGACCATTTTATCTTTTAATAAGTTTAAGTGATTTTCATATTCTCAATAGTCACTTAGGTGCCTTTTTACCACTTACTCAATGTCACCTTTTAAAACTAATTAATTCTTGTTCTGATGACATTAAATAAATAATTAATTCCCTTTCCCCCACTGACTATAGCCTACGGGAATTACTTATGCTATTTTGTCAATCTTCTAGAAGATTCATTTGGAAAGGGACATTATAGTCTTCCCTTATCGAGATTGTTTGTCCTCAAGCAATTGCAAATTTGGATGCTGCAAGATCTGATCACTTTCCCACCTGGCATCCTCTACTGATAAATCTCTCCATTTGATGAGGTATTCCTAGATCACCCTGTTGTGTAGTCTCCTTTCTCAAACCTCCAATACCTCCTCAGGAACTAGTACTAGTTGTCCCTCCTCATCCAATGGAGGTAACTCTGTCAAAGTAGTAACCTGCTTCCCCAACTCCTTTTTAAGGCATGAAACATGAAACACATTCTGAATTTTTCTCCCCTCCAACAACTCCAATTCATAATCCATTTTGCCAACTCTCTGAACCACCCTGTAGGGTCCATAAAAATGTGGCTTAAGATTCTATGCACCGCTCTTCTTCAATGAAGATTGTCTATATGGTTGGAGTCTCAATAAAACCAAGACCCCCACTTCGAAAGTGCGCTCAACCATGTGCATGTTTGCATATATCTTATGTTAATTCTGAGTCATCTGTAGATTGTCCTTGAGAGCCTTGAGTATGTCTTGATTCTCATGGATCTGATCCTTGGCTTTGGGAGCCATGTTATCCCCAAATTCCAAGTCAACAAAAGAAGGAGCATCATAACTATATAATGCTCGAAATGGCATCATACCGATGGATATGTGATAGGTGGTGTTATAGCAATGTTCCCCAAATGCAACCACTTCACCCATGCCTTCTGCTTCCCGAACACGTAGTTACGTAGATACCCTTCTAGCCACGTGTTCACAATATTCGTCTGTCCATCTATCTAAGGGTAGTAAAAGTGTTGAGATTCAACTCTATGACAACCAACCTGAACAACTCATGTCAAAATGCACTAAGGAACTTGTTGTCCCTATCATTGACAATATATCTCGCCAGCCTGTGAAGTCTAAATATATCCCTGAAGAATAAATCTGCTACCTGTGTTTCCTTATACTCAGAGGATATGGTAAATAAATGTGTAGATTTAGTCAATCGGTTGACCACTACATATATACAATCTCTACCTTGGACCTTTGGTAACCCTGTGATAAAATCCATAGATATTCTTTCCCATTTTTTCTCTAGTATGGGAAATGGTTGTAGTAATCCTGCAGGATGGGTCTACTATGACTTTTTATGCTGACAAGTCAAACACTCTCTCACATGCTTTAGTGCATAATCTTTGAGACCCTTCCAAGTGAACCTCTCTTTGATCTGCCTATAGGTTTTGAAGTACCCAGATGCCCTGCCAATGGTGCATCATGTATAGCCACAATGATCTTCTCCTTTAGTGTATATTCTGGAACTGAGTATATTCAGTCTTTGTAGTAGATGATGTCATCCACCACTTTGTACCCATCATCCTGTACACTTCGGTCCATCACCTCACAAGCAAATTTGTTCTTGGAATATTCCACCAAGAGATGATATTTCTAGTCAGTTGAAATCTCTGCAAGTGAAAATACCACTAGCTTTTTGGAGAGAGCATCTACAACTGCATTCTTCTTTCCCTTAACATACTCAATTTCGAAATCATATGCCTTCAATTTGATAACCCATTTATGGTTCCTTTAATTCAAGTCATTTTCCAGAAAAAGTGCCTCAAGTTGTTGTGGTTTTTCTTAACCACAAATTTTCCACCTACCAAGTATTGTCTAAACTTTTCCAAGGCATGCATGATGGCGAGCATTTTCTTGTCATAGATGGAGTAGAGTATTTCCGACTCTGTGAGCTCCCTACTCTCATATGCTATTAGATGTCTCTGTTGCATCAAAATTGCTCTTATCCCCTCACCCGGTGCATCACACTCAAGCACAAAGGGATGAGTGAAATCAAGAAGTGTTATGACTGGGAAAGTGATCCGAAAATCCTTATATGTAAAAATAACTCTTAAATACACATAAACATCTGACCAAATTCGGTAAATGAAGATCACTTGACTAATTGCAAAAAACGCATGTGAATATGCTTACTTGTCCATAAACGTCATTAATATTGATGAATAACTTTAAGAATAATGAGAAAATACAACAAAAAATAAAAGAACTCAAATTACATATATGGATGACATATTACTTCATCTTCAAAGTCCCTTTAGATAGCATGATTGTTCTCCATCATCACAAAATACCAAATTACATTACAATATGGGCTTGCAAAAATCCAATTTAATGGATTCTCTTTAACTTCGCTACTCAAAACAAGAAAATAAGTACACCATTGAAATTCTTGCGAAATTATGAGAAATTTTACTATAAAATCGACCAAATTCCGAACAAGTGCTGAAAAATCCCCTTTTACACGTATAACGAGATTGTGGGTCTCACACACGAAAAACTAAGATAATACTTTTACAAATGGCCTTTGATCGCAAAATAGAGTTCAAATTCATTATCCTTGCAAAAAAAGGAATCCAACGAGTATAAACATTCCTACATTCGGACAAAGTGCCTTATGGCATGCAAAACGAGACAACGCCAAAACTTAAGCAATCTCTTGCACGCACTTCAAGACAAATCCATATTGTACTTGTCCTTGGGATTCGTGTCCACATTAGAATCTGTGTACATTTAAATGTGTGTAATGCATTGGGATCTATGCCCAATATATAGGCTCAGGTCTCCTAAACCTCCATCCGCATTAGTGGCAACTTAATACTAAATTTAGAGGCATCTTTGTTAAATGTGGGTTGTTGGGATAATGGTTAATTTGTTGGCTAAAATGGTGGAGATCAGGGGTTCTATTCCCACAACCCTGGGCATATTCGTTGGTTTTTTATTGCATATGGTTATAAACATATGTTATAACTAACATATAACATATGTATGTTTTTAACATAACTCACGTGGATATATTGTTATCCCCTTCCGTGAATAGGATGCGGGTTATATGGTTTAGCATACGACCTTAAACTAGGGGTCGAGGGCTAATCTCTCAACCCATTTTAAACCCCAAATGAAACATTAAATTAATTTAAATATAATGTGCACCATTCATATGTTAAGACTCATATGAGGGCTATGTTAAGTCTTGGGAGGTTATGGAGGTCACAAGTTCGACCCTCGTTGACTCCATAATTTTAACATCCATTAACCAATATTGGCCAATGGAAGGCTCCCACATGGCAGCCTCTCATTGGCTCTCCAATACCACTTGTCAACATGTAACAAGACCATTTGGAGGTACGATCTGCCTAGTCAGTTGTCAATAACCATGTGCCATGTCTTACCCTTGTAGTGGTGACATGTGTCACCTCTTTTTTCCCATGTACTTTGACCTTTGACTTTGCCTGTTTTGACCTGAACTTTGACTACTCATAACTTTTGCATATGAACTTCGTTTGATTTTCCGTTTGCATCGTTGGAAATCTGGCGACGCGATCTACGCATTGATTCCATTTTCATGAAAATTTTAGGCACTCAAATTTTGATTTTTTATGGATCCCCTGGGACCTCTATGAGTGTTTTGTATCCTCTTGGACCTCTGTGAGCGTTCCTTAGATCCTCTTAGATCACACCTCCCCACTGGAGGACTTTTGGACCTCCAAAATTATGGATTATTCATAAATGAAGTGAGAATACTTTCACCTCACTTGTCTAGTATCATCCATCCATTCTTCTTGGATAACGAGCACCTGACTGATCACAACCATAATAAAGACTGAAACAACACTATTGACCAAGTTAATCATTCCCTTAAATTCACAAACTTTGTCATTCATTGTTGCAGTAGCGAACCATATTCCACTGATTAGTAATAAACTGATCAACAAAAATGGATATACATATGTGAAAGAGAATGAACCATCAACATATATTCCCTTCTTAACATGAACGAAATCAACCAAAGGACATGTTTTGCTTTCAACCGTAGGTTGTATATATGGATCCTAGATACTAGCATTAACTAGCATGTGCCCTGTAGTGACAACTGTCAAATTTGTCTTCATTCAATGAGCTCTCATAATGAACTCAATCCCATCCTTGAAGAGATGATACTTGTTCTATTCCCTATAGAAAATGGCCTTCCTTTCATACAAGTATGGACTTCCCAAAACCATCCCACAAATGTTGAGTGGAACAACGTCTAACTCTACCTCATCAATCAAACCAAATGTGATCACAAATCCTAACTTGCACTGCTTAATTACATGTACCTGAGCATTATCACAAATCCAACCCAAAGGATACAGTCTCGAATGAGGCCTAGTTTCTAGTCCCAAATTCTGAACAACTTGCTCTGAAATAAGATTCACTTATGATCCACTATCAACAAGTGTATCAATCTTAGTGTGCTTTGAGATAACTCATAAATGAAACATGCCATTTCTTTGCCTTCCATCAGGGATTACTTTAGAGTTTACAAAATAAGTACACGAAATGAAACTTGTAGCAAAAGATTTACCTTTGATGCCCATAGATGTAACCTTAGTTTCATCCTCAAAATATGATCCAAGATCCTGCACTATGGTCATGGTCTTTTGTTTACCCTTCCTAGGCTAAGCCCACTTTGGATTCATTTCTGGATGTAACTTCCAACAATGATTCCCATCATTCCCTTTCTTCTTGCAATGAGAACATGTAGGATTTTTATATTCATCCTTTTTCACTATAGTTGTCTTCTCACTCTTCCCTTTTCCCTTTGACTGCTCCTCGAATTCATGTGGCTTCACTGACACATCCTCAACATGTTTTCCTTTCCTGGCTTCAAGATGTGTAGCTTGTACTGATACTTCATCAAGATTAGTAGGATTAAACATCAATATAGTACGGCGAAGATATGAGTGCATACCACCAATATACTTTAGAAGAGTCTCAGGAGTATGTAATGGAATTCCCAAAGATAATTCCTTCCTCTTGAATTTTTGTGTATAAGTTTGAACATTTTTCCATTTTCCTTGTATCAGGTGTTTCCAAGCAATCATTGATGTTTTCATATAAGATAATGGATAAAATTTCTTTCTTAATGAAACAATAAATTCAATCCATGAAGAAATTATTTTACCATGTTGAATAAATTCAGCCTATTTCCGACTCTCCCACCATATCAAAGTTGTGTCGCTCAGGCGAAGAGTAGCCAATTGTATCCTTGAAGTGTCTTGTGTGATTTTTTGTACTCTACAATACACTTCAATATGTTTGACCCAATTATCCAACTTCTCTGCATTCAACTCTCCATCATAAGTAGGAAAATCAAACTTTACATCTAGCTTTAACAAAGGCAAATCATGAGAACAAGAAGACTTCTTAGAATGTTTCTTCCTCTTATGAAAAGAATGTTTACTTTCATCGAAAGAAGAAGAAGAAGATGGTGATGATGATGATGATGGGGATGGAGGAGACCCTGGAGGTTTTTCACCTTCTCCTTCAGCTTTTACTATTGTTTCAACTGGACCACCTTCATTTTGATGAGGAGTTGTTTTTCACTTTTCTAGGTCTTACCACAATTCCTTAACCATATTTGTCATCTCAAGAAACATCCTTCGAAACTCTTTATCAATATCAGAAAGAACATCTTCATATTCCATTACTTTCCTTTGAAATACATGTTCAATCTTAGGATTAAATTATTCAAGTGTGCCTTCACCTCACTTAGATTTGGACTTCGTAAGCATTCACTTGCAAATAAACATCAAAAATAGATCTGATACCAACTTGATCTAAAAATCCTTAGATGTAAAAATAACTTTGAAATACACATAAACATCCGACCAGATTCGGTAAATGAAGACCGCTTGACTATTTGCAAAAAACACATGTGAATATACTTACTTGTCCATAAACTTCATTAATATTGATGAATAACTTGAAGAATAATGAGATTACACAACACAAAATAAAAGAACTCAAATTACATATATGGATAACATATTACTTCATCTTCAAAGTCCCTTTAGATAGCATGAGTGTTCTCCATCATATCAAAATACCAAATTACATTACAATATGGGCTTACAAAAATCCAATTTAATGGATTCTCTTTAACTCCACTACTCAAAACAAGAAAATAAGTACACCATTTAAATCCTTGCAAAATCATGAGAAATTTGACTATAAAGTCAACCAAATTCCAAACATGTGCTGAAAAATCTATTTCTACACGTATACCGAGACTATGGGTCTCATACACAAAAAATTGAGATAATACCTTTACAAATGACCTCTGATCGCAAAACAAACTTCAAATTCATGATTCTTGCAAAAAAATGAATCCAACGAGTATAAACTTGCCTATATTCTGACAAAGTGCTTTATGTCATGCAAAACGAGACAACGCCAAAACCTAGGCAATCTCTTGCATGCACTTCAAGACAAATCCATAATGTACTTGGCCTCGTAATTTTTTCCCACGTTAGAATGTGTGCACATTGGGATCAGGGATGATTTTAAGGATGGAAATTTATTTTAAAATTTATAAACCTTGGTGAATCTTACTAATCCTTCATATGCCAACTATAAATGTTTGGCGATATTTTTGTAAAAATATTCAGATTTCTAAGGATTTTATATAGTTTGTATAAAAGTTTGGCGATTTTTCAGGTAAAATAATTTTATCCTATAGAATTTGGGCGAATTATTTTTAGAATGGCAAATCTTTTCTTGGGAAAAACCATGGAAAATTAGCCCATGAGCGAAATTTAGCCCCTAAAATCATCTATGATTGGGATGTGTGTAATGCGTTGGGATCTGTGCCCAATATATAGGCTCAGGCCTCTTAAACCTCCATCTGCATTAGTGGCAACTTAATGCTAAATTTAGAGCCATCTCCATTAAACGTGGGTCGTTGGCATAATGGTTAAGTTGTTGGATAAAATGGTGGAGGTCGGGGGTTCTATTCCCCGCGACCCTAGGCATATTCATTGGCTTCTTATTGCATATGTTATAATCATATGTTAAAAATAGCATATGTTATAACTAACATATAACATACATATAGTTTTAACATAACTCTTATGGATAATTTGTTAACCCCTCTGCGAATAGGATGTGGGTTATATGGTATATCATACAACCTTAAACTAGGGGTCGAGGGCTAGGCCCTCGACCCCTTTTAAACCCCAAATGAAACATTATATAACTTTAAATATAATGTGCACCATTCATATGTTAAGAATCATATGAAGGCGCACTGTTAGTGGGGGCTATGTTAAGTCTTGGGAGGTTATGGAGGTCATGGGTTCAACCCCCGTTGACTCCATAATTTTAACATACATTAACCAATATTAGCCAATGGGAGTCTGCCACGAGGTAGCCTCTCATTGGCTCTCCAATGCCACTTGTCAACTTATAACTGGACCATTTGGAGGTACAATCTTCCCAGTCAGCTACCAATAACCATGTGCCACGTGTCACCCTTGAAATGGTGACACATGTCACCTCTTTTTTCCCATGTACTTTGACCTTTGACTTTTCTTGTTTTGACCCAAACTTTGATTGCTCATAAATTTTGCATATGAACTCTGTTTGACTTGTTGTTTGCATTTTTGGAAAGTTGACGATGAGTTATACGCATTGATGTTGTTTTCTTAATGATTTGAGACATTTGAATTTTGATCTTTTATGGATCCCCTAGGACCTCTGTGAGAATTCTGGATCCTCCTGGACCTCTGTGAGTGTTCCTTATATACTCCTGGATCAGCAGGTTCTCATCACCTCCTTCATATTTTCAAATGTCCTCTAAGCGTCATCTGTCCACCCGAACGCCCCCTTCTTTTTTATATCTATGAGTGGTGCAGCCAACTGTGAAAACCCCTTCACAAACTGCATGTAGTAGTTGCAAATCCTGAATAACCCACACAAGTGTGAAACATTTTTTGGTGGTGGCCAATCCAATATATCTTATATATTCTCCCTATGCACCTCTACTCCATGAGCAGTGACCACGTGACCCAAGTATAAGATATTTGGCATGCCAATATCACACTTGGACTCCTTGGCATACAATGATTGTTCCTCCATGATTCTTAGGATCTCCTCCAAATTCTCCAAGTGTCATTCCCATGTAATGTTATATATCATAAGATCATCAAAGAAGACCAGCAAGAACTTCCTCGGCTATTTTTTGAATATTTGATTCATGCAGGACTAAAAGGTGGTTGGTGCATTGTGTTAGCATTGAGAGTCACCCTCATAATGCTAGAGGATAATCCCAGTACCCATCAAAATGTAAATTTATTAAAATGGTTTGAGTAGGTGGATCAGCAAAACTTTAAAGAAAGGAAAAGACAACAGATATCATTGCAGATCATTGATGGACCATTGGGATATGGAGTCATAAATAGTCTGCTCAATGAAGGCATTTAAGCTCCCTACCAGACAAAAGATTAGTATAATGATGAAGAGAAGAATAAGAGAATAACATAAAGACAAATATTCACTAATCAGAGATCATCTCTACGAAGAGAATTTAGATGTGTCTGAATAGTAAACAATGACAAATAGGCAAGCTTACAATAGATCCTTTAATGCATCGAGAATCTATCGATCAAAGGAAAATTTTAATCCTTAAAATCAGCGATACATTCAAACAAGATGAAGAATAGAAATTAGATGTGTCTAAATAGTAAACAATGATAAATAGGAAAGATTACAGCAGATCCTCTACCACATCAGGAATCTATCAATCAAAGGCAAATTTTAATCCTTAAAATCAGCAATTACATTCAGACAAGATGAAGAATAGAACAGAGAACATAGAAGACAAATCTGATGAAACAACTCATATGAGTCTTCAATAACAATACAATTTACAACTACATGCCCCTCCGGCTTACAAACTGAAATATACAGTCCTAAGCATTTCTCAAAACATCCTCTGGTCTTGAGCCTAAACCCCCCTCCTTCTGATATCATTCGTCATATGTATTTATAATCAAAACAGTAGGCATGTCTTGTTGCTTGAGCCCCTCTTCTCCAGTGCTATGTGTCTTCTCTTGTTTGTCGTGTTCCTTCTATCAGAAGGAAGCTATGGTCAGTATGGGTGTACAGGAGAAACTGCCCTCTGTGGTACTTCGAGCTGACATATTTTTGTCTCCTCGGCCAGACCCTCCATTCTTCCATTTAAGGGGGTAGTCGATTTTTCAACCACCGGTCCTTCTTTCATTAAATAATTTCTACTTGGGATCAGGATGAGGCCTTACACCTAGTTTGTTGCCACCCATTGCTCTCGGATTGGACCCTATATAAGCACATGATTGTGAAAGTCGGCAAGGGAGGTTTGGATCCACACCACTTCAACCCCCGTAAATCACCACCAACTACCATGTACCTTTTTTGCTATACCATGGCTTCGATTGTGGGACCGCTCTATAATTTTATCGCTCAAGCATTTTTGTTCCCGCAATGAAGTGTGGTCGTCAATCTACTGCAATCTGTGATCTAGGTACACCCTGTTATCTGGGTAACCAAACTTTGGTGCTTAGAGCTTTGAATGTTGAGCAAGAACATCTCCCAAAGGACGATCTCCTGAATTTGACGTGGTGGCCTGATGTCATGTGCTGACACAACTATTGATGGATGAGTGCCATGTGTTGAGTTAGAAAACACCCATGGAGTGGTAGGGTCTGAAGCTATGTTTCATCCTGATGTTCCTTTGGGACTTCATCTCTTTGGGAATTTAAGATGTTTGGATGAAAATATTTCGAAGTAACTTTCTCCCGGTTGACGTGGCAGCCTCTCGTTGCTTCGGAACTTTGGGCTTTAGGAGATTTTGGACGCAAGCATGAATATCTCTCGAAGTGATTTATTTCGGTTGATGTGGAAGCCTCTCATTACTTCAGGTGATATTACTTTCTTACCTGCTACAAATACGGTTCTTATTGATTACTTCAGGAGTTCGGGCTTCATGCATTTTCAATGCATAGTTCTTACAATCCTCTGGAGTGTTGTATCTCCAAAGTGAGATATCTACCTCCACATGTCCTCGTTTATGGATGGTCCAGATGAACTCTAGCCTTCGGGAGTCCTTTACTCATTCATATTTTGCTTGCTTCCTCCCAGAGTGTGAGATCATCGGACATGTGTCCCTTTCTTGAATATCAACAGCGATGAGCGATTGTGGGCTCACTACTTGCACAAACTTTAATTTCCTCCCTGATCCCCGCAATGCAAATATGATCGTTCGTAGTGGGATCAATATGCACCGTTGATCTATTGATATAGCAAGATAAATGA
This sequence comes from Picea sitchensis, assembly GCA_010110895.2. Classification (NCBI taxonomy): domain Eukaryota; kingdom Viridiplantae; phylum Streptophyta; class Pinopsida; order Pinales; family Pinaceae; genus Picea; species Picea sitchensis. Next base: position 152,728 of record SNQJ01S0012214.1, on the reverse strand, counting down.
TCTTAAGCATTTGTGGGCTCACAATTTGTAGAAACTTTAATTTTCTTACCGATCCCCACAATGCCTCCCCACCATCGATCTCTCTCCAATGAGATCTGATGGTCACGAATTAATCTTTGCTTGATCTGACGGTTGATCTTTCTCTCGCTTAAATCTTATGGCTGAAAATTGAACTCGTTTTCCTGCTTGTATTTCGAACCTGAAAAGGACTTCTCTAAACATTGCATTTTGCTCATATTTTTTCCCACGCATACAACATACTTGATCGACCTGACTTTATCAACCAGAAGAGGAAAAACTTATAGGAAGGCATGCAAAAAAGAGAGAGACTCGACATAGGAGTAGACCTAGGTATTAACAATAATTGCATATGACCCATGGTAACTTTATGTGATAACATTTGGCTCCACAGGGGATGGCATGCTCCCTGTGAGATGCCAAGAACAAGCAGCTTCAGTGTCTTATCCTAGGGCTATGGAGTCACTTATTTAAATACTAAAAGAAAACTGAAAATTGAAAAGCTCGCACACGAGCTTCTTTATATACAAGACCCTACTCTAACTGACCTTCACAATAGGCTAGGTGAAAACAAACTTCCACCAGAGCCACTTAAGTAACTTCCAAACTGAAAACTTTCTTACTTTTCCACTGATCAACAAGAGATAATAAAATTGTGACAACAAATTAATCATGTTATTTAGATTACCTCCCAAAGTTGAAGGTGTGACAAAGCTTGAAGGCTTCAATACATTGAGGAAATGCAACTCCATGTACTCCTCTATAGGGTCATAAAATAGGTGATAAAACTTATTGGGTTGAGAACAGAAAACCCGCTATGATTTACAGTTGCTCACATATGGTTGGATGTATGTTGCAAGTATAGGTGAATGAATGGTTGATGCAGTTTGTTGATCCACTTTCCTTTTATCTTCTTTGAAAACATATGCTAGTTGATTGCGAGAAATCTCCTCATGTGTATCAATGAATGGATGTTTCTCTTTAACATGTTGCTCTTGGAAAAAGTTTTCATTTTCATCAGAAGGTTGCCTGCTAATGATTTTTTATTCCATGACAAAAAATATATCAGTGTCGTCATCATTGTCTCCATAATGATCAAATAAAGGAGGAGTCTCGAATGACATATCAAGAGATATTTTATGCCCAACATGAGAAAATTGTTCTTAATTGTTAAAAATAGGTTGCATTTCAAGATCTAATCTAGGAAGCAATATATTTTCATCACCATATGAGTCAAAGATAAGTTTCTCATATCTAGGTCTTTTAAAGACAGGGTTACAAAGAGTATCAGTTTCCATAACAAACTCAATCTCTGCATTTTCCTTAGTAAAACAACAAATAAAATTTTCATCTGATGTATATGAACGGGGAAGAGAAAGAATTGATTCATCATCCGAGGCATATTCTTCATTATCATAGCCTTCATAAGAATCAATTATACCCTGAACACAGTCTTTATACTCCTCATAGCAGCTATGAAAAATTTACTCGGAGGAATAAAACTTTTGACAATGAATATTGTAAGCAACATGAAACTCTTTGAATGAAGAAATGCTAGAAGGTTCAAGAGAATGATACCAAATACGAACATCTCCTTGAAGATATTACATAAACAGCTTCATATGTATGTCTTCATGTTGGATGTCAAGTTGTTTCATCAAAGTATAAAATTCTAGAACATGCTCAACAGGGTTGTCCTTCTCACCCTCGTAAAATCTTGGCATCAGATCTTTCCATTCATCAATTTGAGGCACAAGATGTGGATAACCATCTATGGCTGAGATTTTGAGTGGGGAAACCTTCTGGCCAGGATAGCTTCCATAGCCATTTAATTTGTCTCAAACCAGTGGAGTCGCCAATAAATTTCTGAACAATGGATTCGCCATGGTGAAAGATGAGTAGTCAAAACAATGTGTCCAGCTTCAGTTCACCATCTAAAAATGGATCTCTTCATTGTCGTCCTCCTAGGGAATATATATTCACTTACTTCCCCAGCAACGACGCCATTAATGTTATCACTGAGAGTCAACCTCAGACTTCTAGAAGATAAGCCCAATACCCATCAAAATGTAAATGTATTAAAATGGTTTGATTAGGTGGATCATCAAGACTTTAAAGAAAGGATAAGACAACAGATATCACTGCAGATCAGTGATTGACCATTGGGCTATGGATTCATAAACAGTCTGGTCAATGAAGGAATTTAATCTCCCTATCAGACAAAAGATTTGTATAATGATGAAGAGAAGAATAAGAGAATAACATAAAGATGAATATTCGCTAAGAAGAGATCCTCTCTACGAAGAGAATTTAGATGTGTCTGAACAGTAAAAAATGATAAATAGGAAAGCTTATAGCAAATCCTCTATTGCATCAGGAATCTATCAATCAAAGGAAAATTTTAATCCTTAAAATCAGAAATTACATTCAGACAAGATGAAGAATAGAAAAGAGAACATAGAAGACAAATATGATGAAACGACTCATATGAGTCTTCAATAACAATACAATTTATAACTACATGACCCTCTGGCTTACAAACTGAAATATACAATCATAAACATTTCTAAAAATGTACTATGGACTTGGGCTTGAACCCCCCTCCTCCTGATATCATTCCTCTGATGTATTTATAATCAAAACAGTAGGCATGTCCTGTTGCTTGGGCACCTCTTCTCCAGTGTCGTGTGTCTTATCTTGTATGTCATGTTCCTTCTGTCGAAAGGAAACTCTGGTCAGTATGGGCATGCAGGAGAAACTTCCCTCTGGGTACTTTGGGTTGACAACCTTCTATCTCCTCGGCCAGACCCTCCATGCTTCCATTTAAGTGGGTAGTCGATTTTTCAACCATCATTCCTTCTTTCATTAACTGATTTCTCCTTGGGATCAGGATGAGGCCTTACGCCTAGTTTGTTTCCATGCATTGCTCTCAAATTGGACCCTATATAAGCACATGATTGTGGAAGTCGGCAAAGGCAGTTTGGATCCACACTACTTCGACCCCCGCAATTCACCACTAACTACCACGTACCTTTTTCGCTATACCATGGTTTCAATTGCAAGTCCGCTCTAGAATTTTATCATTCGAGCATGTTTTGTTCCCGCAATGAAGTGTGGTTGTCGATCTACTGCAATTTGTGATCTGGGTACGACATGCTATCTAGGTAACCCAACTTTGGCACTTGGAGCTTTGAATGCTGAGAAATAACATCTCCCAGAGGACGATCTCTTGAATCTGACGTGGTGTCCTGACGTCATGTGTTGACACAACTACTAATGGATGAGTGCCATGTGTTGAGTTGGAAAACACCCGTGGATTGGTAGGGCCTAAAGCGATGTGTCACCCTGACTTCGGCTCTTTGGGACTTTGAGATGTTTGGATGAAAATATCCCGAAGAAAATTTCTTCTGGTTGACATGGAAGCCTCTCGTTACTTCAGGGCTTCAAGATTTGGGAGCTTTTGGACGGAGGCATGAATATCTCTCGAAGTACTTTCTTTCAGTTGACGTGGCAGCCTCTCGTTACTTCAGGACTTCGAGTGATATTCCTTTCTTACCTTCTGCAAAGATCAACGATTCTTATTGATTTGAGATAAATGATCCACAATTACTTCGGGAGTTCAAGCTTCAGGCCTTTTCAATGCATAGTTCTTACAATCCTCCAGAGTGTCATATCTTTGAAGTGAGAGATATGCCTCTACGTGTCCTCATTGATGGATGGTCCAGATGAACTGTGGGCTTCTTCCTTCGAGAATCCTTTATTCATTCAGCTTATGCTTGCTTCCGCCCAAAGTAGGATATCATCGGATATGTGTCCCTTTCTTGAAGATCAATGGCCACGAGCAATTGCGGGCTCACCACTTGCACAAACTTTAATTTCCTCCTTGATCCCCGCAATGTGAAGATGCTTGTTCGTAGTGAGATCGATATGCACTGTTGATCTGTTGATCTAGCAATATCAATGATCCTAAGCGATTGTGGGCTAACAACTTGTAGAAACTTTAATTTTCTTCCCAATCCCCACCAGCGATCTGTCTCCAATGAGATCTGACGGTTGTGACTTAATCTTTGCTTGATCTGACAGCTGATCTTTCTCTCGCTCAAATCTTACGGTTGAAAATTGAACCCATTTTCCTGCTTGTATTTCGAACCCGAAAAGGACTTCTCTGAACGATGCATTTTGCTCATAGTTTTTCCTTGCACATAAAACATACTTGACTGGCCTGACTTTATCAACCAAAAGAGGAAAAACTTATAGGAAAGCATGCAAAAAAGAGAGAGACTCGACAAAGGAGTAGACCTAAGTATTAACAATAACTCCGTATGACCCATGACAACTTTATGTGATAACACATTGGTCAGGACAAATGGCATGACAAGAAACTCATAATGGTTGTAATGGCATAGGAAAGAATTTTTGGGAATATCCTTCTCTCTGACTCTGAGCTAGTGGTAGCCTGATCAAAGATCAATCTTCAAAACATTTACTTCCCCATGTAGCTCATCTAGAATCTCATTGATCCTAGGTATAGGTTACATGTTCTTGATTATATTTTTATTCAAGAACTTGTATTCAATTCACATATGCATTGTGTCATCCTTCTTCTTTACCAACACTACAGAAGAAGCGAATGAACTAGAACTCGGCATGGTATGCCCCATCTCCAACAACTCCTTAATGGCATTTTCAATCTCATCCTTGAATTTCTTCAGACGTCTATAGGGAGTGGTGATCATAGGTTTGGCTCCCTCTTCCAATTCAATAATGTTCCCAAACCCTCTATCGGGTGATATCCCTAGAGGTATATTCCCAAAAACTCGATCATGTATACTTAATAGTGTATGTATGTATGTATGATACTAATGGTTGTTGTCTAAAGGTTTCTCAATAGTGATCAAGAACTATGCTACATAAGTAACATACCCATGTCTGAAAATACCCTCCATCCATTTGTAAATGTGTTGAACCTGCACATAATAGATTTAGCTAAACAATGATACACACATTTGCAAAGATAATTGGAAAAGGAAGAAGAAGGAGAGAAAGAATGGAAAGAATTCTCATTAACCATTATGAAATAATGAATAATTCACACATGATATACTATGTATAACTCAATGAGTTCGACTTGAGTTGAACCAAGTCGCCATAGTGGTGGTCTAGAGTGATCTAGACACACACCAGCAGTTATGGGAGTGAACTTCCACCTATTCTAGTCTCTCAGGCAGTTACGGGAGTGAACTGCCACCTAGTTGAGTTAACTAGTCAACTAGTCTTCAGTTAATTGACTGAACAGAAAG
>SNQJ01S0012214.1:127284-147400 GCA_010110895.2 Picea sitchensis | reverse complement strand
ATTGGTGTAACTCTTATACTATTGTTCATTGCTCATTGGATATAGTTGAATGGTTTAAGTATAAGTTGAAAAAGGTTTTAAATTGTACTTGATATTGATTCACCCCCCTCTCAGTATCAGCAAGATGTATGCTACTATGATGGATGTGTTCCATTAGTTGTGACTATGTGTCACTGATTAAGTAGTCATGTGCTACTTGGTGTGGTTGTGTACCACTGGATAGTAGTTGTGTACTATTATCTATAGACATAATTGTGTTATATTGAATGGCATTGTTCTGGTTTCCATCTAGACTATCAGTAGTGTTGGAAATGATTATCAGTTGGATGGATAGTCAGTGTGATGGTGGACAGACATTCTCCAGACGAAAAATGGTCCAGGACATTTATTCTTCAAGTACATATGTCTATATTAGAAGAATAGTCCATGTAGCCCATGGAGTGGCTTCCAAAATATGTTGAAATAGTTATTCTTCTAGGACATATGTCTAGATTAGAAGAATGGTTCTTGTATCACTCTGTGGAGTGAGTGACTTATTCAGCATCATGCCTGATTACTCAGATGAAGTATGGCTTCGAGAGATGATGCAATTGATGTTATCATATGATATTGATAGTGATGGTGGTGCTCATGATCTAATCATGAGATATCCTATGTGTCTATGATGATGCTATCGATTGAATGGTATGTTTGTGCTCAATACCATTTCTTTCAATACCTCCCTAGCTAGGAGGGAGTGTTTATATTATGGTAGTTGTGGGAGGTATTAACCTCCACATGTAACCCTGACAAGAATAGAATATTTTGGGAAGCAAGAAGAAACCCTAAAGCATTAGAAATAACCCTAAAAGACAAGTCAGCTAAAGGACATATTTAATATTGAGTTTTTATCCTCTAGAATGAGAATTCGACCCAGACACCTAAGAAGGAGCAGTATGAATACAGGACTCCAAAGCTCATTTGAAAGACACAATTCACAACTGCAGAAATATAGTGCGCACTGCAAAAATTCAGTAAGTGCACAAGTCTGGAGAGTACTTGTAGTTGCAGCTACTACAACTAGTATTTTTTGTTTAGGCTTGGACTTTCTCTTGGTTATGGTTTCGACTTTCTGCTTGGTACACTAGCTCTAGAGAGTGGTACGCTACTTTGATTGGCTTGGACCTAGGGTTTTCTTCCAGAATTATTATCTATGTCAATGTTAAGGTGCTCGAGGGTGGCTTCAGCCTATGGTTGGGTGACAATATTCCTATATTTTATATGGTTAAACGAGCACACCTATTATTTCTAAAAAATGTTTCCCCTGGTTCTTCTTCTTCTGTGATTGGTACTGGTGTCATGCGGGAGACCTCTGAACTTTCCTCATCATCATATATGGTAATTAAGTCTTTGAGTAAATTAGGAACACCCATCCCACTTGATGCTCTTATTATCCTCTATTGAGTTGTAGTGGTCATCGGTGATCCTTCTTGTGGGAAAACAGATATGGGGTTTTCTTGATTGGCGGTTTCCTCTGGGGGAGTTGTCTTTGAGCCATTTAGCTCTTCTCTTTGATTGCTTGTGTTGTTCGAGGTAATCCTCAAGGGTTATATCAAAGGGTTAAGTGGGGGATTTTCCGCCGCCCATTGTATGGCTCTTTGGGGTTCTTCCAGTAATAGCATCCCCCTCCTTCATGCCTCTGTTGCTTCCACTGATTTGTTTATGTCTCTTACCCTGAGAGATTCTTGATTTGTCTACTCTATTGTCTCAACCTATTCATCCATGGTTATCACTTTGAATTTGGTCATATTTTGGTTAGACCTTCTCTGGAGTACTTCCTCACAATCTTGGGTGCCCTCGGTGAATATTTCATCTTCAAAACTATCATGAGCATACGACCATTAAGAGGATACTTGTGTCATGTGTTGGTGGACTAATCCCTTGGGATCATGCTTGCGAAAGAGGCCTGTGTGAAACTGATACTCGAGTTGATTCAAACCTTCATGTTTCTCCTGCAAAGTGTCTCTAACCATATAAAATCCTATGTGGAAACCATAGGGAATGAAAGCTCTCTTCTTGTCTTTGACCAAGGATGCATTATAGCCTTGAAAAATAGTCTAGTAGAAGACCTCTCCCATTATGAAAAAATATAGGACATGAACAGGGAGTAGGTGGGGTGTGCCAGTAGCTCCAAACACTCTGATGTAGGTGCTAGTTTCTGTGAAGTACCAGTGGCCTACCTTAGTTATCATCTTCTTTGTAGCCAGCGAAAGTCGAGGGCACTCCTTTCTAAAAATGATGAAATATACCCTAGATATGAACTTATCGCATATCAAGGCATATGATCTCTTGTATCTATTCTCCCATAAGATTTTGAAATACACATGTACAAGCAATTCAAAAATATGCGAGCTCAAATTCATACCTGCAAAAATGTTCCTTGCGCAAATTACATCCAGCAAGTAGGATGCCATGTAGAAGGTCAGAACCTCTCCTTCCTTTGGTGTCTAAGCCTATGAAAGATTAAAACTTAGTTTCTTGGAGATAATGGCTCCCCAATTAAAACTACTCCTAGATATTTCCACGGTGTATGCCAAGGGAAGCCATGCCTCTGAAAATTTGGAGCAATCATTTTCTCTGTATAGCCGACAAATCAACGCCATCAGATACATGTAAGGCTCTCGAAGATTAAATATGTTGCACCAGCCAGTGCTCTTGTTTTTGAATTTGTTTTCCTCCTTCCACCATGAGGCTAGCAATCGGTTGGTATCATGAAACTCATAAAAATTGACCACGAAGTCTGTGTTTAGTCTTCCCTCCGGGTCTCTAAGTTTGTAATTCTTTCGAGCCTCCACCGGAAGGAAAACACCAACACATTTTCCTTCCTCGTTGTTGATAGTGCACTTCACCATTTCCACATGGTCAATTATCCACCCCAAGGTTTCGATGCAAGGAAGAACTGGGGTCTGACTAGCCACCATGTGTAGATTTGACCTCTTGATGTTTGGGAACACTTCATCATCCAATATTCAGAGGTTCGAATTTTTGTGGCATGTGAACTCAGGGTAATCCTCCTGACTGATCTTTTTGTACAAGTCTTCGTAAGGTGGGAGCACCACTTTAGACCATGTGGTTTCCTCGATGTCACCGAACTTCAGAGGCTGGGTAAATTGCTTCTTGGTGGACGTGCGGATAACCGATTATGTCTTTGAGGCAAAATCCAGCTCCCTTTTCATGCTCGTCATAGATCCTTCCCCAACCTCGGTTTCCTTTAGTTTGGGCGTCCTTGGTCAGTGCCTAGTTGTCATATTTCTTGCAGACATTTTCTGCAAACAGATAGAGTGAGATACTAACCTCTACAAGTATTATAGATGCAATTGAAAATGTAGAAAACACAATGCATATCTCTTCCTTGCACAAGATTAACTTGGTTTAGAGTTAAATATTCGATGTAAGCTCTTCGACATGTTCTCTCGATCCTTTGAGTGCTCCAAGAAATAAAATATTTGTGCACAGAATGGCGTGTTTAAAGATCTCTTTGTAATTTAAACAGAGAGCATACTTACCATGTCACATCAATTCTTAAATTCAAGGGTGTAAATGTGCCCTGCATAATCCATCACTAAATTTGAACCATGCTCGGGATTAAATGCAATGAAAACTGGTGGCGCAGGAGCAGATTACTTCGTAGTTCATCAGCAAATTCAAACTTTTATCATTTGTTCAATGCACAGGATAGTAATGTGGGTTGCGTGAAACATTAATTGGCATATTAAATAACAAAATCTGATCATATCCCTGTCGAAAGTATCCCATCAAAATATCAAGCCTTCTGGTATTTTCAACACTCGTATGATCGACGTCAGGGGAAAAATGAAGGGTCTTGAAATGGAACCAAATCGTGGAGCGGTTAGGTTCGTCGATGTAGAATGTGGAAGGTTCGATGAAAACCCCCATCATATGATGTCCTATCAGTTTTCCAATAGAAAATGACTGGATCGGCGTTGACACTTTTCTTAGACGTTATTCGTTGATAATTTAAGGTGAAAGATCTGATGCTAATCCAATATTGTTGTACAATGTTGACATGGAAATGCTGACCTGGAAGTACAACTATGACACAGGGAACATAAAGATGATGTGGGTAAATACTAAGTTGTACAGATTATTTAAATGGCAGAGATATGTGGCGGTTGATTTTGAATTCTTCGTGAGAAATCTTCCTTGGCATCGGTGATTTTATTTAGACATGTGTCCCTGACTACTGTTCCCTATGGTGTCGACGCCGATGACGTATCGATGATTGGAGAAGTGTTTAAAGTTAATGTTTCTACAGTTTTGTCTCTCGAATTCCATCGATGCCAAAGATGGATCAACAATGGTGATCGTTCCTACTCGTGATTTGCCTCTCGAATTTTGCCAATGCTGAAAACATATCGGCAATGTTAAAGGATTGTCTTATAGACCAAAATTCGTCGATCGGCGATCGTTTGAAAAAGTTTTTAAAACATGCACATTTCAGGTCTTTCACACAATATTACTTAGAAAAATTGAATCGATCAATAGTTTTTTAAACCAAACAAATTATGGTCGACGATAAGACTCAAAAAGAAACAATCCATTCATTCATGACACAAACTTTGATTCAGAAAAATGAAAAGTGGTACCTAAAAAAAAGAAATTTCGCAAATTCTTTAGGGTGTGTTGAGTGCTCAACAAATGCAAATTATCTGGGAGAAAATAGAATATTTGATCCTTCCTTCGGTCTTAGCTTGTGAAAAACTACTAGAGAAACCATGTGGTTGAGTTTTCAACAAAACCGTTCTTATAATTGTGTATGCAAATTCCTGAGTCTGTGAATCTGGATCCGTCGATGGGGTTCAGCCTTTTTTCCACCTTTGTTCCTCTTAAGAGTGATCCATGTCCTTCCTTTACAAGATTCGGGTAAGGTGTCCAATGGCTTGAGGCCTTATTTTAATTATTATTTCCTTTCTATGGTGTGTCTCCACTACCAGTGAGCGTCCATAGCCCCAGCGGAGTCACCCTAGTATCACAGACCTTTCTCCGCTGCGAGCGAGCATCCATAGCCCCGACAGAGTTATCTGCATACCCTATTGGACTTTTCACTCTCTTTAATATAGATCATTTTCTTCAGGAAAAAATGCCAAGAGTGAGCCAAAGAGGAGGATATATGTTATTGGCAAAGAGAACTGTTAAGGTGGAGCTTTCCCTGGCTCTATCTAGAGTTACATGTGATCCTTTCCAATTGTCCATATTTCCCTTTCAGCTTTACAACACCACCAGGAATATGTTTCATCGCGTACCAAGGTAGTGTGCACGCAAAAACAAAATGTGGATCCTTTGAAAATTCATGTCTACTTAGTATCTCTCATGTAAGTGTAGGTCAAGAGTAGAGTATTTTTTAATATATTTATTAAAATCAACCATTGTGTTGGCTACAGAAGTCACTCCTGGATTGCGGCAGGAGTAATCCTGAGGCCCATCATTTTATGTCACGATTTTCTTATAAAGGAGGTGATCGAATGGAAGTAAACTCAGAACAATATCGCTCACTCATAAAATTGGGTTGGAACAACAAGGACATGTGAGGTCTTGATTCAACTTAAGCCAGTAAATTTGCATAGTGGTGAGTAGGTGAAAGAAAAGAAAGGGGAAAAGTCTCAGATATGAGATCCTCTTAGACCAGAGAAACTTCAAAGTAAACCTCAAACATTACGGAACTAATACAATCAAACATGCATTATATAGTTACAGCAACACCCGACTGGATCATCCATACCTGGGCTTTCATATTCAGAGGAACAAGGAAAGGAGGAGGTTGGCCGCCATTAAATAAGAAATCTCAAAATATTGTTTGTATAACCAAAGAACCAGAGGCTTTGTTAAAGCTTTACAGTCAGGAGCTTAGTTCTACCATCGATCCTTACAAAAATATAAAAACTGAGTATATATACTCAAAGCAAGTCGCTCTCTTGGTAGCAAGACGATAGATGAGATATTAAAGTCTTAACTTAGCATGCGCGGGTTCTTCTGATCAGTCGAGGACATCAGATTGACATGGCTCTTCTGAAAAAACCTATACACAGGATGATCTTGGGCAGACTGCCTGCCAGCACCTCCATGCCCTGCATTCATGGCTTGAGCTGAGGTCTCAACCACCTGCTCAATATTCATTAACTTCCTTTTCCATGGAGGGTGGCCAAGACTGAAAACATAAAGGAGTGACCCCTTTGTCCTTTGAAGTCCTGGTAGCCGAAATGTCGAAATGGCTCCCAGACGCTTCTTCATTTCACGTTTAGGGTTTTGGGGATTCCCGATGCAATGGAAGAGAACAACCCTTCGTCCTTTGAAGTCCTGGTAGCCGAAATGTCGAAACATCTCATCATTTCGCGACTTTGGTGATAAGAAATGAGCCCATGCGCTATACCTCGTGCAATTGTGCGACTCAATCCTACCCGATGACCATCGATCTACTCCATCTGTAGATCCTCACTGTTGAAAACAACAGCCCGCTCGCTTGATCGTAGGCCCGAAATGGACTTCTTCTTTGTGTTGTGTTCAGCGCTCATGAATTTGCGAGAATTGGTGTTAACATTAGGCTCCATGGGGGATAGAGTCGTCCCTACGATGCTATAAGAACTTCTTCTGCAGTTTCAGTTGCCTTTTGCTGGGTTATGGAGTCATTTATTAAGCCGAAAATAAACAAAAAAATAATAAAGACAATATTTACAAAACAAAGGAGCCATCTAAGGCTCAAACAAAACATTTCTTCAAGAAATGCCCATTGACAGGGCCGTTAAAAACTTCTTCACCCTCCAAATCCTGCAACTTGTACGTGTTATTTAAGAATACTTCAGCAATTTTGAAGGGCCCAATCCAGAGGGCATCAAACCTGCTATGTTTGCCCCTATCCTACCTGGGTGCATCCCACTTAAGCACCAAATCTCCCAGCTCAAATTCCTCCTTCTTGGCCTTCCTGTCAAAATCCCGCTTGATCTTCTGTTGATGAATGTGAGCTAAGTCCATTACCTGCTCCCTGATCTATTGCAGTTCCACCACTTGATGAATTCTTCTGACCATATGGTCTGGCTCTCCTTCATGATCCTGAAATAATTTTGCTACAGGTAAAGCGATTTGAGTGGGAAAAACAGCCTATGTCCCATAAACAAGTTGAAAAGGTGAGGTGCCCAGGGACTTCTTTGTTGTCACTCGATTGGCCCATAGAGCGAATTTGAGCTTTGAATCCCAAGCACTCTTATTGTCTTCCAATAATCTTTTAATGAGATTGATTAGGATTTTATTGGAAGATTCTTCCAGTCCATTTCCTTGAGGATAATAGAGAGTGGATTGAATTAGTGAAATCTCGAACTGCTCACAGAACTTAACCAGAGACTCGGACTTGAAAGAAGCAGCATTATCAGTGAAAATTTTGCTGGGACAGCCAAATCTAGATATGATATCCTCCAAGAAGCTGATAATTACCTCGTGTGAAGCACTCCTGGTGGGGGAAGCTTCTATCCACTTGGTGAAATAGTCTGTTGCAGTCAGGATCCATCTGTGCTGGCCACTAGAAGGAGGATGAATTTCCCCAATGAAGTCCAACCCCCACTGTTGAAAGGGTGCTGAAGCTACTCCTGGATTTAGTGGTAGAGATTTGAGTTGTTTCTTCCCTAAGAACCTTTGGCATTTGTTGCAAGCTCTGACCTCTCTGCAGACATTAGTGAATAAGGTGGGCCAGTAGTACCCATCCCTGAGAATTTTGTGGGCTGTGGTATTCCAGAAATGATGTCCTCCACAAAGGCCACTGTGGAAACCAAACATAACTTTCTGAGCTTCCTGTGGATTCAGACACCTCAAAAACACGCCTAGAGGATCCCTCCAGTGCAAGCCTTGGTCAATAAGGCAATATCTAACTGCCTTGAGCTTTAAGGCTCTTGCCTTGCTTTTTCCCATTCCATCAGGAAGCTTCAACTCTTGCAGAAAGTACAAAATTTCTTTGTACCAGGTGCATTCTACTAATGGTAAGCCACCTTGAGAGCCCTTGCTGGGAGACTCATCTTGTTGATTTCATGAGCAAGTGTTGATGAAGCTAACCCCCAAGGCCTTTCAATTGGATTCAGCCAGCAGCTTGGCTAAACTCTTCCTTTTTACCAACTTGGTTGGCTTAATCTCCAGGTCAAACTCCAGGATCTTGGCAATCCATTTACCTCTTCTCCCATCTATGTCAGGTTGTATAAGGATGTCCTTCACAGAGGTCGAAGGAACGTATGCAGTCACTCTTGAGTGCAAGACATAGACTCTGAAAGCTTTGAGAGATTTCACCAAGGCATAGGCCTGCTTCTCCATGATCTCGTACTTGATTTATGCATCTCTTAATGCCTTACTGAAGAAGGAAATGGGTTTCTCTCACCCTTCCTCATTTTTCTGCAATAAGACCGATGCCACTGTATCAAAAGAAGCAAAAGAAAAAATCAGGAAATCCTTGGAATAATCAGGACTGATCAACATAGGTGCCTCAGTCAATGCCTTCTTTATTTGGACAAAAGATTCACAGGGTTCAGCAGTCCATTTTACTTCATTTCCCTTTCTGAGCATGGCTATGATGTGTTTCACCACCTCAGTAAAATTTGAGATGAACCTCCTCAGAAAGTTAATCTTCCCTAAAAAATCCTGAACTTTATTTCTATACCTGGGAAGTGACAGGGTCTGAATTACCTCTACCCTACTGGGATCAATTCTCACTCCCTCTGCTGATACTATATGGACTAACAGCTTCCCCTCCTTCATAGAAAACAAAGATTTCTTGGGATTTAAGGATAGGCCAAACCTCCAGAATTTCAAAAAAACTTTCCTTAAGTGACAGCGGTGCTCTTTATCAGAACTGGAGAAGACTGTGATGTCATCCAGATAGATCACCACAAACTTCTCTTTCTGCCCAATGAAGGCTATGTCCATGGCCCGCTGAAATGTTTCTCCTGCATTCATTAATCCAAAAGGAATTTTGGCATACATGAATGTGCCCCAAGGAGTGGTGAAGGTTGTCTTTTCTCTGTCCTCAGGCATGACTGATATCTGATTATAGCCAGAAAAACCATCAATCATGGATATCCTAGATGCACCAGTTACCCTCTGCAATATGTGTTCCATGTGGGGCAAAGGATAGTTGTCTTTCTTTGAGCACCTGTTTAGGTTTCTGAAATCGACACAAAGCCTGATTTCTTCACTTTTCTTCCTCACGGGAACCAAATTGGCCACCCACTCAGAATATCTCAAGGGGACAATGATTTGGGCATCTAACAACTTCTTCACTTCTCTCTCCATGACAGGCAGCAACATGGGATTTATTTGTCTTAGCTTCTGCCTGAATGGCTTAGCCTCTTCCTTCAGTGGGATCTTCTGTTCAATGACAGATGTGTCATATGTCTTGAGGTCTTCATAGGTCCATGCAAACACATCATCAAATTCTTTTAATAACTTACTATACTCGACCCTCTATTCTTTGGTCAAACTTCTTGACAACTTGACAAACTTAGGCTCCTCCTGTGTGCTGATATTGCACTCTATTGTATCATCATCTCCATTTGAAACCCTACCCTTTACTGCCGCATCATTCCCATCGAATAGTCTTTCTAAAGGGACCAGTCCCTTCGGAATGTGATTGCTAGTTAGGTGAATAATATGGTGATTAGCAATTTTATTTAAAAATACTTCAGGGTGAGGGTGACTTTCAAGATCAGGCTCCTGATCAATGTGCAATGCAGAAAATTCGTCGACGGACTGAAGAAACTTTTCGATTTCAAGATCGTCTTCAAATACCTTCCAATGCTTGATATTGTCCAGAACAGATGGCATGTATCTTATTTCAACCTCATATTTGATCTTAGGTGGCAGAGGGATCCTGAACAGACTAGCTGAGACAGCTAAGGAATCAGCCAAAGTATTCTCCCCTCTTGGAATAAAAGAAATGTTGAAAGCCGAGAAGAAATTATCAATCAGGTCCCATGCCTCATTTATGTAACCCCTAAGACGAGGATGCTTAGCTTGATAATCATTCCTGACTTGTTGGATTATCAACTCAGCATCTCCGAACACTGCTACCTCCTCAATTCCCCTTTCCTGTGCAACCCTCATCCCCAGAACAAGAGCTTCATATTCTGCCACATTATTGGTAGCTTCAAATTCTAGCTTGTATGACAGGGATATGGTTTCCTACCAAGGGGAGACAAGAACCACCCCAGCGCCAATGCCTTTGCTAGAAGAAGCTTTGTCAAAGAACATTTTCCAAACAGAGGTGGTTGGAGGAGGTATCTCGTGATTAGATATGGGTTGTTTTATGATTTCAAAAGGGGCTTCAAGAGTCTCAGTGATCTACAATAAACTAGACCCCAAATCAGTGTCAAGTGCAAAGATGGGGTGATTAGTGGGGTTTTCTTCATCACTAACAATGTAGGCCAGCTAATCTTCTCTGTATAACCTTCTGTGTTCCCCTCCAAAGACTAGAATGGTGGAATATGTGAGATCCATCTGTAATGTTCCTCCCAGTTTTCTAATCCAATCTCTTGACAACAGCATGCCGAACTTGGGGAGAACATCAACTACTACAATGTCCATGACCACACCCTTCATTGGCAGCTGAAATAAACAGACCACCAAGTCTTTGATGACTCCAAGGCACTGCACCCTCCTTGAATCAAAAGAGTACAAATCGTGATAAGCCTTTGTCACTTCTAGTCCCAATTATTCCATGACTATTTTGGGCATAAGGTTGTGGGAAGCCCCTGAATCCATGAGGCAATTATGCAACACCTTATCATGTATGTTCAGGGATGTGTATAAGGGAGGGGATGAATCATCTTTGCCTTCTACCATGGGGCCTAGGATGACTGTTGGATTTTCATATTGAAGATTTACTGAGTCTATAGAAGGTTGGGGGGACTCAGATTGTAGCAGCTTGGAGAGGGACCTTTTGAAATCTTCATTTTTAACTAGCTCTGAGAAGGGTACGTGAATTCTAATCTTTTGAATTTCATGCTCAAAACTAAAGGAGGGAAAAGGCTTAGGACCTTCCCTTACCTCAGAAACAGGTTCTTTGGCTATTGGCGAGGTATTCTGAGTTTTCTTTTCTTTAGTAGTGATTGTAGTAGGTTTAGCATGCTTTTCCGCTATGAGGGGTTGATCATGGCTATCAAAATTCCCTTCTTTCTTGTTTGACCTGAGATGATATCTATTAGGAGTGTTGTTGGCCTTTTCCCCTTTTCCCAACTCATTGACTTGACTGTTCATAAGGGATTCTTCATATATAGATTGATTCAAATGGGGAAAAGGGAAGGTGTCCTCAATACAGTGAATTTCAGGATCAAGCTCATCTATCTCCTCTCCTTCCTCATGAGAAACTAGGTTATTTTGGAGAGGGGTTTGGATCCTCTTCTCATATTTGTCTTTGCTACTTTGTTCCCTTGGCAAATCTTGTGGCACATTATTGTTGGGCCTCATAAAGCCTATGTTATCAGTATTTTGGGGATTTATGTACATGGGCTTCCCTTCTAACTCCCACCTTTCCATTCTAGCCGAAAGCGACTTTAGCACTTTAGTTACCTCATCCATCTGAAGGGGAAGGGGAGAGGAATTGGATGGGAAGGCTTCAGGTCTCTTCCTGTATATGTCTATCAACCTTATTCCTGAGTCGGTCAACAACCAATATGTTATATTTTACTTCCACGGTTTCATCTTGTATGTGAGCCAGTGTAGTTGCTCTCCTTTCCCTCAACAAAAGGTAGAAATCAGGATCAAAAGTGCTATCATAAGTGATCTTAGCAGAGGATTCTGAGGGCTTTATTTCAGCGGGGATGTTATTGTACATTTTGTTGAATCTCTTGGAGAAGTCAGAGGTAGACTCTCCTTCCTTTCTCTTCAAAGACCCAAACTTTGTCATGTAATACATGAAGTCTTTTTTGTCTCCCCACTGTCTCAAAAAAGCATTATCTAAAGCCTCAATTCCATCAATAGATCCAGGAGGCAGGGCCCTAAACCACTTTCTAGCCTTGCCTTCAAGGCTATGGACAAAAATTCTCATCCATACGTCTGCATGCATGATAACATGATCATCTGTAAAACTGTAAAAGGCTTCAAGGTGTTCATCTGCAGCTATGTCCCCTTCACCTATAAACTTGGGCAGCTGCTTAAGGTAGCCATCTGCTGGAAGGGCGTTGAGAGGTTGAGGTAACACAAGGGGAGCATACCTAGTAGCTATTATAGCCTCCATTCTGGTCATGGGGGGATTTTCTCCTGCCATGGGAATATTAGGTGGAGGAGATCTCGGAGGAGAAGGAGCTCGAATAAGGGATACTGGAAATGAGCTTCCAGGTGGAAGGGGAAACAATGGGGGATTCAGAGAGAAGGCTAAAGGGCTTGAGTCAGCAGATGCTTCTCTTTGTGTAGCAGCAGCAATAGTAACAAGAGGAGGAGTGGTAAAGCTAGGAGTGGGGAAATCTTTTATGGTCCTGGGTCTACGCCAAGGTACAGCTTCAGGGGAGAGGGGAGTGACAAGGATTTCTCCCTCCAATCCCAGACCAGGACGGGAAAACTCAGCAGGAACACTCCCAAAATTCAAGAAACGGGAAACTTCAGAAAAAGGTCTACTAGGAAGATGAGAAGAAGAAAATGGAGTTCCTACCATGGATGATTTTAGGGGCTAAATTTCGCTCATGGGCTAATTTTCCATGGTTTTTCCAAAAACAAGATTCGCTATTTTAAAAATTATTCGCCCAAATTCTATATGATAAAATTATTTTACCTTAACAATCACCAAAATTTTATAAAAACTATATAAAATCCTTAGAAATTTGAATATTTTTACAAAAATATCGCCAAACCTTTATAGTTGGCATATGAAGGATTAGTAATATTCACCAAGGTCTCTACATTTTAAAATAAATATGCATCCTTAAAATCATCCATGGTTCCTACAGAAGGAGATGGTAGATTACCTGGTTCGGCAGTGGAAGTTTCTCCTTCAGAGGCCTTTCCTTTTCTGAAAATCACCTCTGGATTAGCTTCAGGTGTAGCTAGAGGAAACTGTGGATGGGACCGCGTGTGTCTACCTCTGGAAGCCACAACTAAAATAGAAGGTTCGCCATAGTGGAGTCATCACAATGGATTCTCTAGGTGCATAGTAGCAATCTCGTAAGGCTCTGATGCTTGATGCACCTTCAGAATCAGAGGCTCAATGTTGTTCAATCCCAGGGAAAATTTTCAACTTCATCCCCGGCAACGACGCCAGAAATGTTGGCTACAGAAGTCACTCCTGGATTGCGGTAGGAGTAAGCTTGAGGCCCATCAGTTTATGTCATTATTTTTTTATAAAGGGGGTGATCGAATGGAAGTAAACTCAAAACAATATCACTCACTCAGAAAACTAGGTTGGAACAGCAAGGACATGTGAGGTCTTGATTCAACTTAAGCCAGTAAATTTGCATAGTGATGAGTAGGTGAAAGAAAAGAAAGGGGAAAAGTCTCAGATATGAGATCCTCTCAGACCAGATAAACTTCAAAGTAAACCTCAAATGTTACGGAACTAATACAATCAAACATGCATTATATAGTTACAGCAACACCCGACTGGATCATCCATACCCGAGCTTTTAGATTCAGAGGAACAAGGAAAGGAAGATCTTGGCCGCCATTAGACAAGAAATCTCAAAATATCATTTGTATAACCAAAGAACCATAGGCTTTGTTAAAGCTTTACAGTCGGGAGCTTATCTCTACCATCGATCCTTACAAAAATACAAAAATTGAGTATATATACTCAGAGCAAGTCGCTCTCTTGGAAGCAAGAGGGTAGATGAGACATTAAACTCTTAACTTAGCATGCGCGGGTTCTTCTTATCAATCGAGGACATCAGATCGACATGGCTCTTCTGAAAAAACCTGCACACATGACAATCTTGGGTAGACTGCCTGCCAGCACCTCCATGCCCTACATTCATGGCTTGAGATGAGGTCTCAACCACCTGCTCAATATTCATTAACTGCCTTTTCCAAGAAGGGTGGCCGAGACTGAAAACATAAAGGAGTGACCCCTTTTTCCTTTGAAGTCCTAGTAGCCGAAATGCCAAAATGGCTCCCATGCGCTTCTTCATTTCACGTTTCAGGTTTCGGGGATTCCTGATGCAGTGAAAGAGAACAACCCTTCATCCTTTGAAGTCCTAGTAGTCGAAATGTCGAAATAGCTCATCATTTCGTGACTTTGGTGATAAGAAATGAGCCCATGCACTATACCTCGTGAAATTCTGCGACTCAAGCCTACCCGATGACCGTTGATCTGCTCCATCTGTGGATCCTTGCTGCTGAAAACAACAGCCTGCTCACTTGATCGTAGGCCCGGAATGGACTTCTTCTTTGTGCTATGTTCGGTGCTCATGACTTTGCGAGAATTGGCGCTAACACACTGCTTTACAAACCACAACTTAATTAAATAAAATAAAAAGAAAAATAAAGAAAGAAAAATTTTGTAGTCGATCTTCCCTAAACCCACACACTCATCTTGATCAAAATGTATGCCTAAAAAAAAAGAAACTCAAACAAAACATCAAAAGACATTTTTTTTAGGAGAAGTATTGTTTTAGGGCATGACCATTCACCAGGAGGGTGTTGGACTCGCCCCTTATATTTTGCAACTAGTATGTTCCTGTTTTGATCTTATCATCTTCCTAAAAATGTCTGAGCCATAGATTTTGAAATTTTGAGTGTTTTCCTTTAGACTTGTTTGCTTTATCCCACTTCAAGACTAGGTCCCCTACTTCAAATTTTTTTCTTTGGCCTTATGTTTGTCGAACCATCTTTTAACTATCTGTTGATGAGAGATGAACTTAACTTTATCCTTTTCCCTTTATTCATCCAACATGAGAAGGGTATCAATCCTTTTTTGTAAATCAGATGAGGGCTAACTTCTCGATGCCTGGGAAATTTGTAAGGATGGAAGGTACAATCTGTTTGGAAGAATGGATTCTTGTCCATATACCAGAAAATACAGAGAGATTCATATGGCTTCCTTAGGTGTCACTTTATCGGACCATAAGGCATTATGAAGTAAATTATGCCAATTTATCTAATTTTCAACAACTATCTTATATCTTATGAAGTAAATTATGAAGTAAATTATGAAGTAAATCAGTTGACTCTGCTACTCCATTCCCTTGCAGATAATATTTTACAGAATATCTTATTATGATCCCTTTATCAAGGGTGAATTATATCAAGTGTGTCGAAGAAAAATAGACAACATTTGTGAAATCATTTGTTGCAGTCAAGATATACTTATGTTGTTTCGAAGAATTGGGAGTAATTTATTTGATGGCATCTATTCCCCATTGCTCAAAAGGTATGGATATGGTCACCGACTAGAGTGGAATGGTTGGTCTCTTTTCCTTACCGGCACTCACTTGACAAGTTTTACATTTCCTAGCATATGCATGAGAGACCCTGAACAAAGTAGGCCAATAATAACCAACCCTTAATATTTTGTGAGTCGTGGTTTCTCTTGAAAAATGTCCACCTATCAGGTCGTCATGGAGTTCTTTGAGTACCTTTTCTACATAATTATGTTCAATACATCTAAGCATTACTCCATCATAGTTTACATGGAAAAGAACAAAAATTATGAGGCGATATTGAGCGGATTTTAACCTGAGGGATCTCCTTTCTCTAGGGTTTAGGTTTTTTGGACAAGTTCCATGATGCATGAGATAAGACAAGTTTCCATACCAATATTCTTTCCCAGGAGGTACATATAAGGCTTCTCCACACCATAATGATAGTTCATTTTCCCAACTGGGGTCTTCTGTGTTAATCAAATCTTGGGCCTCAGCAGCCAGTTTACACAATCCTTGTCCTTTGACTATTTTGGCAGGTTTTATGTCTAGATAAAATTCTTGAACGACTGTCATCCAATTTACCCTCCTTTCTCCCATATCCTATTGAGTGAACAGAGATCGGACCGTTGGATGTGGTACTATGACCTTAGTGTGATTCTTCAGGATATAGGATCTGAATTGTTTGATGACTTTATATACTACGTAAGCCTATTTTTCTATAGAAGGGTAGTTTAGTTCAACTCCTTGGAGGTTATTGCTCATAAAGGACATCGGTGCTTCATTGTTCTCAACGTCCTTTTGGGTAAGTATTGCAGATAAGGATTGGTCAGAAGCAAAGGTATAAAGGAAAAAATATTTGCTAAAGTCAGGGCTTTGTAGCACTGGTGCTTGGGAGATGGCGGTTTTGATGTTATTGAAATATCTTCTCCTTTCTTCATCCCTTTCAAACTTTTCATATTTGAGAATCATTTTTTGTAAAGGTTTAATAGTTTCAGCGAAGTAAGGAGTAAATTTTCTCACAAAGTTGATTTTCCTGAAAAAAGATTGCATGGCCTTTTTATTGTGAGGCAAAGGGAGTTGAGCGATCGCTTTGATCCGCTCAGGGTCGATGTTGATTCCTTCTTGAGATATGATATGACCTAATAATTTTCCTTCCTCTACACCAAATATGGTCTTATTAGCGTTCAAATATATTCCATATTTCCTACACCTTTCAAAGATCTGAGTCAAATCCTAAATGTGGTCTTCCTTATTTTTTGAGTATACTATTACATCATCTAAATATACTACCACACATTTGTTAATCAATCCTCGAAAATCTACATACATTTCCCTCTGAAATTTTTCCCATGCGTTGATCAACGCAAAAGGCATGTGTTTATAAGCAAAGGTTCCCAACTTGGTTCGGAAGCTAGTTTTTAATCGATCATATTCTGAAACCAAGACCTGGTTATATCCCGAATTACCGTCTACAAGAGAAAAAAAATTGGAGCTAGATACTATCTATAAGAGTTGTTCCATGGGTGGTACTGTGTATTTATCTTTTTTTGATGCTCTGCTAAGGTTTCTAAAATCCACACATGAATGGATTTCCCTGGACTTCTTTTTAACATGCACTAGATTGCCTACCCATGTAGAATGTCTTACCCTAAAGATAATATTAGCATCTGATAACTTCTTCAACTCTTGATACATTAGAGGTTCCAGAGATGGGTGGTACTTCCTAATCTTTTGTTGGAAGGATTTTAATCCATATTTTAGTGGGATCATATGTTGGATAATGTGAGTATCATATGTTTTCAATTCTTGGTAGGAGCAAGCAAAGACATATTGATATTCTTTAAATAGTTTAAGATAAACCTTATTGTCTTCTTTGGATACTTCCTTACCTAAGTTGGCATTCTTGGGATTCTCAGGGGTGCCTAGGTTTATAGTTTTGTATATAGGGCATGAGCTCCTAGTTTTTGCATTCTTTGGCTCTATAAATATTTTCCTTAGGTCGAAAAGGTTCTCCAGATTGGCCACTCCTTTTGGTATTGTGTGAAACTTTGGTTTGTCATCGGAGTGATTTGTTCCCCTCTTCTGGTCATGGAGATTTGATTTTGTGAGTAGTTCTTTGAATATTTCATCATCAATGGCCAAATCCTTAAAATTCTCCTAGTTAGTCACGAAATCTACAATTTTTTCATCCCCTTCAAATAATTTCCAGTTAGAAATGTTGTTAGGCATCAATAGTTTGTAGAGAAGGTCTACTGCAAACCTTGAGGCTTCATAGTCTTCTAAAGGAGATAATCTTGAGGTTGTGGTGGCTAAAGAATAAACAAGAGTATTTTTTGTCCTGGGAACAACGGTAATGTTGAAGGCCTAAAACTTTTCTATCAGCCTATGTACCTCTTGTTGGTAGTTCCTAAAGTGAGGTGAATTGCAATGAATAGTATTCTTTACTTGTCTAACGATAATTTCTGAGTCTCCAAAAACTTTCAATTCTTTGACGTTTAAGTCTATGTCCTTCTTTAGTCCTTGGACTAGAGACTCATATTCGACAGTGTTGTTAGTGCATTCAAATTCTAATTTGCAGGATAAGAAGTTTTTTTTTCCCTTTTGGTTCAATGAGGATACATCCTTCTCCCAAACACTCTTACGATTTAGAACCATCAAAGTACAGTGTCCAAATTTGTGAGGAAAAATTACTAACTTCTTTATGCCTAGCTATTTTCTCACTTTCATATTCCTTGTATGTTACTCTCGATGGAGAATCCTGACAGAAGATGCTTTCTTCTGTGGCTGCCAGTAGGTTTACTTGAAATTTCATTTCAATGTTTTGAGTGAGAGGTACGTCAAAAGAGGGGTGAAATTGTTAAAATCAGAATTGCAGGAGTAGTTTCCTAACACAGGGAAATAGGTCGACGAGGGTTCGTTTGGACTCTCTAAATCAGTGACAATATGTTTGATATATATTTCTCTGTCAATCCTAATAATATTTGTATGTCCCTTTAATGGAAACCAGAGGTGAGCCCAGTCAGTACTAAAGTATCCATTTAATTTCTCAGACCAATCCCAACTAAGTAATAGTCCATAGGCCTTTGGGATGTCTACTACGATTATGTCAATCACTTGAACAAATTTTGGGTGTGTATCCATTATGATCATGACATTTTTAAGTTATCCAATAACCTTCACCTAAATCCTATCTAGTTGTATATTGTGTTTATTACTTTTGAGTGGGTTTGCATTCAATTTCTTGCAGATTGACAATGGCATGACATTGGAATATGTCCCTGAATCGACTAGGCAATTAAGTAGGTTTCTGTTAAAGACTTCAAACGTTAAAAGGAAAGGAGGAAAAAAAGGATTTCCTCTTTTATCTCAAGAGAAATCATTTACACTTTGTTTATTTGTTAAATCTATGGGAGATGGGACCTCACCTAGTTCAGTGCTTGTCATAGGGGCTTATATTGATTTTAAGGCATGTAACAGAAAATCCTTTTGTTAAGGGATCCTACACATGTCCATGATAGACACATTAGCATTCATATTCTTCAAGTCTTATACCACAATATAGTCCATATTAGGAGCTTCCTATGTGTGTATGTTTGTGCGATTTTTTTGAGAAGAAAATAGGGGTTTTGGGTGATCGACCGCTTGATTCCCTCCAGATAACTAAGTAGTGGTGGGATTAGTTTGGACAGGTTGACTTCTACCTCACATATTTACATCTACAACTTTAGCGGGAGGTTCCTGCACTTTAGCGGTGTCGTTGAAAGGCATCAAGTGGTTGGAATCCCATAATAGCATGGTTGTCTCTTCCGGTGGCTCTTGACTTTCCTAATCGATGGAATTTATTGCCGAGCCACTAGGTTGCTCGGTTAGGGAGCATTCATATAGATATCGGTTATCCATTAAATTCATATCATGAAACCATTGGTGGAAGTCCCTTTCTAAATGATTCTCTTGGTGGTATGTGCAGAAAGAGTCAGATGCTACAGTCCCTAAGTCGATGTTTAGGTTAGTTGGGTTGGTTTAATAGATTTGAAAGGTGGATTTATTTTTAAAAAGGGTTTATAAGGTATTTGATTTTGGTTTCCCTCCCCAAAAATCCTTTTTATATCTATGATCTCATTGGATAATTTTTTTTATCATTCATTGCAGATTTTCTAGATCTCCTCCTTTATCAGGACCTAGTTCTGTTGATTTTCCATGGGTTCTCATTAACAAAATTACTCTCTTAGGTAGAGGTTGGGTTTCCTTGTTAATTAGTGAGATCTGACCTTCTTTGCATCCTTTCATTTGAAATTCAATATTTTTAGCTTCTTCGAAATTTTTGGCTGGGGTATGTTTGGCAGCCCTTTTTACGAACATGGAAATAGAAGTTGGGAGAGCATTAGCATATACTTCAATTTGCAACTCCTAGGTAGGTGTAGCTTCGAGTTGAAATTTGTTCAAGATAGTAGTAAATATTTGGTTGAAATATTTAACCTTTTATTTTGGACTCATAGTGGCGGCAAAGAGTTCAACCATTAAAGCTCATGTGGTAGATTTTTCCACAAATTTGTCTAAGAAATCCTTTTGAAACTTTGTCCAGCTAGTTATGGAACCAACCGGTAGGTTAAAATACCAAGTTGAGGCTGAATTCTCGAAGGTATAAGGAAAAATCCTACACACTACATCTTCATGTTGCACGTTCATCAATCTTATAGCCAATATGAACTTCTTGATATGGTCCTCAAGCAATCTGGAGGTCT
>SNQJ01S0012214.1:112655-127274 GCA_010110895.2 Picea sitchensis | reverse complement strand
AACGGTAATGTTGAAGGCCTAAAACTTTTCTATCAGCCTATGTACCTCTTGTTGGTAGTTCCTAAAGTGAGGTGAATTGCAATGAATAGTATTCTTTACTTGTCTAACGATAATTTCTGAGTCTCCAAAAACTTTCAATTCTTTGACGTTTAAGTCTATGTCCTTCTTTAGTCCTTGGACTAGAGACTCATATTCGACAGTGTTGTTAGTGCATTCAAATTCTAATTTGCAGGATAAGAAGTTTTTTTTTCCCTTTTGGTTCAATGAGGATACATCCTTCTCCCAAACACTCTTACGATTTAGAACCATCAAAGTACAGTGTCCAAATTTGTGAGGAAAAATTACTAACTTCTTTATGCCTAGCTATTTTCTCACTTTCATATTCCTTGTATGTTACTCTCGATGGAGAATCCTGACAGAAGATGCTTTCTTCTGTGGCTGCCAGTAGGTTTACTTGAAATTTCATTTCAATGTTTTGAGTGAGAGGTACGTCAAAAGAGGGGTGAAATTGTTAAAATCAGAATTGCAGGAGTAGTTTCCTAACACAGGGAAATAGGTCGACGAGGGTTCGTTTGGACTCTCTAAATCAGTGACAATATGTTTGATATATATTTCTCTGTCAATCCTAATAATATTTGTATGTCCCTTTAATGGAAACCAGAGGTGAGCCCAGTCAGTACTAAAGTATCCATTTAATTTCTCAGACCAATCCCAACTAAGTAATAGTCCATAGGCCTTTGGGATGTCTACTACGATTATGTCAATCACTTGAACAAATTTTGGGTGTGTATCCATTATGATCATGACATTTTTAAGTTATCCAATAACCTTCACCTAAATCCTATCTAGTTGTATATTGTGTTTATTACTTTTGAGTGGGTTTGCATTCAATTTCTTGCAGATTGACAATGGCATGACATTGGAATATGTCCCTGAATCGACTAGGCAATTAAGTAGGTTTCTGTTAAAGACTTCAAACGTTAAAAGGAAAGGAGGAAAAAAAGGATTTCCTCTTTTATCTCAAGAGAAATCATTTACACTTTGTTTATTTGTTAAATCTATGGGAGATGGGACCTCACCTAGTTCAGTGCTTGTCATAGGGGCTTATATTGATTTTAAGGCATGTAACAGAAAATCCTTTTGTTAAGGGATCCTACACATGTCCATGATAGACACATTAGCATTCATATTCTTCAAGTCTTATACCACAATATAGTCCATATTAGGAGCTTCCTATGTGTGTATGTTTGTGCGATTTTTTTGAGAAGAAAATAGGGGTTTTGGGTGATCGACCGCTTGATTCCCTCCAGATAACTAAGTAGTGGTGGGATTAGTTTGGACAGGTTGACTTCTACCTCACATATTTACATCTACAACTTTAGCGGGAGGTTCCTGCACTTTAGCGGTGTCGTTGAAAGGCATCAAGTGGTTGGAATCCCATAATAGCATGGTTGTCTCTTCCGGTGGCTCTTGACTTTCCTAATCGATGGAATTTATTGCCGAGCCACTAGGTTGCTCGGTTAGGGAGCATTCATATAGATATCGGTTATCCATTAAATTCATATCATGAAACCATTGGTGGAAGTCCCTTTCTAAATGATTCTCTTGGTGGTATGTGCAGAAAGAGTCAGATGCTACAGTCCCTAAGTCGATGTTTAGGTTAGTTGGGTTGGTTTAATAGATTTGAAAGGTGGATTTATTTTTAAAAAGGGTTTATAAGGTATTTGATTTTGGTTTCCCTCCCCAAAAATCCTTTTTATATCTATGATCTCATTGGATAATTTTTTTTATCATTCATTGCAGATTTTCTAGATCTCCTCCTTTATCAGGACCTAGTTCTGTTGATTTTCCATGGGTTCTCATTAACAAAATTACTCTCTTAGGTAGAGGTTGGGTTTCCTTGTTAATTAGTGAGATCTGACCTTCTTTGCATCCTTTCATTTGAAATTCAATATTTTTAGCTTCTTCGAAATTTTTGGCTGGGGTATGTTTGGCAGCCCTTTTTACGAACATGGAAATAGAAGTTGGGAGAGCATTAGCATATACTTCAATTTGCAACTCCTAGGTAGGTGTAGCTTCGAGTTGAAATTTGTTCAAGATAGTAGTAAATATTTGGTTGAAATATTTAACCTTTTATTTTGGACTCATAGTGGCGGCAAAGAGTTCAACCATTAAAGCTCATGTGGTAGATTTTTCCACAAATTTGTCTAAGAAATCCTTTTGAAACTTTGTCCAGCTAGTTATGGAACCAACCGGTAGGTTAAAATACCAAGTTGAGGCTGAATTCTCGAAGGTATAAGGAAAAATCCTACACACTACATCTTCATGTTGCACGTTCATCAATCTTATAGCCAATATGAACTTCTTGATATGGTCCTCAAGCAATCTGGAGGTCTTGGGATCAAATTTAGGAAGTAATGTTTCTGGATGTCGGGGTAGGTTATGCACCCATCCTAGGATTGCCAGAGCATCTCTGGCCAACCATGGTTGATTATATTGAGTTTTATTTCCCCTTTCTTCATTTTTATGATTATTACCCTCCATGTCTTTCGATTTGGAAGCTTGAGTTAGACCCTTCCTCGTCAGATTAAAAATTATCAGGTTCAGAGTAGTTACCAGTTGGTGTTTCAGGTATCAGATTAAGGGGTTGTTCGATCTCAGTAAGGGAAAAATCTATCAGGTCTTCTACCGTGTGAACAAAAACCTATTCAAGGGCATCAACAACTAGTATTCTTACTTGTTTTCTATGAGGAAGTAAAGGAGCTAAAGGTAACACTCCAATTTGTTGGGCGTAAGCTCTTGTGATCCTTATGAACTTATTTAACTCCCTGTGAGGAAGAGCATAAGTTATTTCAGGGTACAAGTGTTCTTCCTCTTCATGTTGAGGTGAGTTACTCGTATCGGGAGTACTCTATGTGTGTGGGTTGTCTTGAGAGGGACTAGCCATGCATGTGGGTTGTTTTGAATCTATACGATATGTAGAATATATTATCAGAAATATTATTAGTCATGCATTCATTCAGGCCCTCCTTCTAGCGCTAATTTTGTTAAGGGGTCTAAGATCCCTTTAACTCAATAGTAGGAAACAAACCTACCTAAGAGGCCCAATTATACTTGTAAGTGTTTGATGAGTGCTAAGGTTATCCAGATTCGTGATCTGGTTGGGTTTATCAATGGGCTTTAATTGTGATTGAAAGATATGTTTTTTTTGTTAATCCTTCTCCTCAAGCTAGGTAGTCCTCTTTTTGGTACTTTTTCTAATGTTATAACAAAAAAGGAAGATAAACTCTAGACTAGATGACAGATAGAAGCTAACTATGTTTTTTTGGGGAAGGTTCGGTTTAGGATAACCTTTATACCCTAGCATGCAAATGAAGAATATTTGAATAACTTCAAACTAGAATTAATACCATTTTAATTAGTTGACATTGAACATTGTCTGAGATAATAGTTATAGAAACGAAACATACATGTGACAAGAAGTTAGTGCAAGAAAAGTAATTTCCAATACTCTATTACCAATGACAGGTTAACACAATCGATTTCTAGTCACCAATTAGAATAAAAAAATTGTTACAACATCATAAAATAACTTTAAATATAGGTAAAACAA
Organism: Picea sitchensis; assembly: GCA_010110895.2. Classification (NCBI taxonomy): domain Eukaryota; kingdom Viridiplantae; phylum Streptophyta; class Pinopsida; order Pinales; family Pinaceae; genus Picea; species Picea sitchensis. The sequence continues at coordinate 123,661 of SNQJ01S0012214.1, read as the reverse complement.
CTCTTACTCAACAAAGAAGCAAATATTGAATCCGAAGACAGAGAGAATCCTCCTCGGTCTAAACACATTCACGCCTTGGATGATAGAAGTGTCTTTGGTTCTAAGTAGAATTTCTTAATTATTATAAACTTGCACAGAAATAGTTCTATTAAAAAAATTTAGAAAAGCATTTCTCTCCAAAAACCATCGACCCTTGGTGCAAGGTCGATGCCTTTATTTATAAAAAATATTAAAAGTATAAAAATAGCTACTACAGTGGTATTAAACTGGGAAAATTCCACGTGGTGGATTTCATCTATTTGTTCTCTACTGCTTCTCTAATGGTTCTATTGGAGTGGATTGTTCTTCTTGTACTTTGACCACTTGACAAAGACATCTTCACATGTGTTTGCATATGGAAACTTGTGCTTTTCCATCGGAGCGAAGAAAACCTCTTTTATCTCTATTGCATGTTCCATGTACTTGATTAACTTGACACTTAAGCATTGTAGGACTACGAGAGATTTGATCGGGTGTTCCATGAACTTCCTTACTTGACCTTGGGTCATGCTTGAAATCTATGAAATCTCTACTTCCCATGCCGAGTCTTGCTCTGTGTGTCGTTTGACTATGTCATGCAAATCGCCGAAATATTTCGGTGGACCAAACTCTCGTAGGTCAATGCTCTTCATCTCCTAGTTGACTTTCTCCCAGATTTTCTCATATTCTCTCCATATTTCCTGTATCTTTCATTGAGGTTATTGGACCATACTTACCCAGTATTTAGTTGCTTTCCTGATTCAAGAGATGTTGTTATCCATCAGCATTCGGATGCCATGCTCCCCATTGTCTCTGCCTTTATGCACTTCGCTTATGTAGTCGATCCACTCCAAGGCCTCATGTTCCTTCTCATACCATCTATGTACATATTTATAGGTTTCCATCCCCATGAGGGTATCTTCTTGAAAATCGTCTATGCAAGCAGTGAAGAGATTCCTTTTGCTTTTGAATTGTGCATACGTTTCTCGGAACTCACTCTTCAAGAGTACTACCGCCTGTGTTGAATTCTGGTAATACTCCACATGATGGTGTAAATGGTATAGCTCTTTCTTCATGGAGGATACCTCTCTTTCATCCATTATTTCCATGTCCAAAGTAGCATCTGTTATAGCCATACCTACTCCAATTAGCTCAGTTATATTGGCATTTTTTGTGTCAAGCAGCGTCTCCTCTGTGGTGATGAGAAGTTTGTTATTGAGCGTGAGCCTCCTTTTATTGGTCATTCTTCTCATCACAGATTTCCTTTTTCTATCATAATTTATTGCATGTATATCGTCGATTTCATCTACTAGTTCAAGAATTTGTTGATCTTCCCAGGTCAGAGTGTTGCCTAGGCTTCCTGTCATGTAAAAATTTTCTATGGTCGGTTCTTGTAATTACTTAGTAGGGAGAGGCCTTTGTATGCTCTAGTGACTTAGCCTTTTTTTGGTCCTCATCGGTTGGTGGAGTATTTTTCCTAGCTGGGGAGATAGGCAAAGGATCATCCTTAGCTGGGGGGTTGGTCATTGAATTGTCGATTTCTGGTTGTTTTGTTTCCTCTTCCTATTCACCAGCACCCAATTCATTATTGGGGATATCCTTTTGAAGCCGTTTTCCCACTTGGTCTAAAAATTCAATGTCCAGAGTGCTTCCAGCCTCATGGTTGCCTTGCAGGGGATTTGGGATTACAATGTCGAAAGTTGGAGCAGATGTTTCCCCTGGTTCTTCTTCTTTTGTGATTGGTACTGATTTCATACAGGAGACTTATGAACTTTCCTCATCATCATATATGGTAATTAAGTCTATGAGGACATTAGGCACACCCATCCCACTTGATTCTCTTGTTATCCTCCTTTGAGTTGTAGTGGTCATCGACGTTCCTTCTTATGGGAAAACAGAGTTGGGGTTTTCTTGATTGGTGGTTTCCTCTGGGGGAGTTTTCTATGAACTGTTTATCTCTTCTACGCGATTACTTGTGTCGGTCGGGGTAATCCTCAAGGGTTCTATCAAAGTGTTAAGTGGGGGATTTTCTTATGCCCTTTGTATGGCTCTTTGGGCTTCTTCCAATAATAACATCCCCCTCCTTCGTGCCCCTGATGCTTCTACAGTTCTGTTTTCATCTCTTACCCTGAGAGATTATTGAGTTGTCTACTCTATTGTCTCAACTTGTTCATCCATGGTCATCACTTTGAATTTTTTCATATTTGGGTTAGCCCTTATTTGGAGTAATTCCTCCCAATCTTGGGCGCCCTCAGTGAATATTTCATCTTCAAAACTATCATGAGCATACGACCAATAAGAGGATACCTGCGTCATGTGTTGGGGTACTAATCCCTTGGGATCATGTTTTCGAAAGGGGCCTATGTGAAATTGATACTCGATCTGATTCAATCCTTCATGTTTCTCCTACGCAGTGTCTCTAACCATATAAAATCCTATGTGGAAACCATAGGGAATGAAATATCTCTTATTGTCTTTGACCAGGGAGGCATTATAGCCTTGCAATATATTTTGGTAGCATATCTCTCCCAATATGAGATGATATGGGACATGAACAGGGAGTAGGTGGGGTGCATCGGTAGCTCTGAACACTCTGATGTAGGTGCTAGTTTCTTAGAAGTACCAGTGACCTACCTTAGCTATCATCTTTTTTGTAGCCACTGAAAGTCGAGGGAACTCCTTTCTAAAAATGATGAAGTATACCCTAGCTACGAACTCATCACATATCAAGGCATATGATCTCTTGTATCTATTCTCCCATAAGATACTGAAATACACATGCATAGGCAATTCGGAAATATGTCAACTCAAATTCATACCTGCAAAAATGTTCCTTTCACAAATTACATCCAGCAAGTAGGATGCCATGTAGAAGGTCGGAACCTCTCCTTCCCTTGGTGTCTGATCTTGTGAAATATTAATACTTAGCTACTTGGATACAATGGCTCCCCAATTAAAAATTATCTCGGATATTTCCACGGTGTATACTCGACGTAGATTCTTCCCCGACCTCTGGTTCCTTTAGTTTGGGCATCCTTGGTGAGCGCTTGGTTGTCAGCTTTCATGGAGGCATTTTCTGCAAACAGACAGAGTGAGACGCCAACTTGTACACGTATTATAGACACAATTTCAAATGTATAAAATACAATGCATACCTCTTCCTTGCACAAGATTAAACTGGTTTAGAGTTAAATATCGTTTGTAAGCTCTTCAACATGTTCTCTCTCTCCTTCGACTGCTCCAAGGAATAAAATATTTTTGCATAGAATGGTATGTTTGAATATGTCTTTGTAATTTAAATGGAGATCATACTTACCTTGTTGCATCATTTATTAAGTTCAAGGGTGTAAATGAGCCCTACACAATCCATCACTAAATCCGAACCATGCTCGGGATTAAATGCAATGCAGATTGGCAGCACAAGAGTGGGTTACTTTGTAGTTCATCGATGGATTCAAACTTCTACCGTTTAGTCGTTGCACAGGATAGTAACGTGGGATGCGTGAAACATTAATTGGACTCTTAAATAACAAAATCTTATCTTATCCCTGTTGAAAGTATCCCATCAAACTATCAAACCTTCTCGTATTTTCAACACTAGTATGATCGGCGTCGGGGGAAAAGGGAAGGGTCTTGAAATGGAACCAAACCATAGAGTGGCCAGGATCATCAATGTATAATGTGGAAGGTTCGATTAAAACCCCCGTCATATGATCTCCTATCAATCTTCCCATAGAAAACAAGTGGATCGGCATTGACACTTTTCTTAGACGTTGTTCGTTGATACCTTCAGGAGAAAGCTCTGATCCCAACCCAATACTGTCATACAATGTTGACGTGGAAATGTTGACCTAGAAGTATGTCTATGATGCCAGGAACATAAAGATGACGCGGGGAAAGACTAAGTCGTACAGACTATTTACACGGCAGAGGGACGTGGCGGTTGATTTTGAATTCTTCGTGAGAAATCTTCCTCGGCATCAGTGATTTTCTTTAAACATGTGTCCCTGAATACCGTTCCCTATGTTGCCGACGTTGATGACGTATCAACGATCGATGATTGGAAAAGTGTTTAAAGTTAATGTTTCTGCAATTTTGTCTCTCGAATTCTGTTGACATCGAAGATGGATCGACGATCGGCAATGGAAATCGTTCCTACTCATGATTTACCTCTCGAATTTCGTCGATTCTGAAAATGTATCTGCTATTTTAAAGGGAAGTCTTATAGACCAAAATTCATCGATCAACGATCGTTTGAAAAAGTTTTTAAAACGTGCACATTTCAGGTCTTTCACGCAATATTACTTAGAAAAATTGAATATGTCATTAGTTTTTTAAACCAAAAAAAATATGGCCAATGATAAGGCTCAAAAAGAAACAATCCATTCATTCATGACATAGACTCTGATTCATAAAAATGAAAAGTGGTACCCAAAAGAAAGAAATTTCGCAAATTCTTTAGGGTGTGTTGAGTGCTCAACAACTCCATTAAATATCACTTGATCCCTCAAGTATATTCCAAGAATACTCCAAAATATATGTTTGATGCCCTAACTAGAATATATGAAGGAAAGAACATCAACCAGAACATGAACTTGAGAACCCATCTCAAGAATACAAATATGCAAAAGGAGAAACAATTCAAGACTATTTCTCTAGGGTTACTCATTTCAAAGAACAGTTAGAAGAAATTGGAGACAACTTGGATGAAGATGAACTCATCATGAAAACTCTTAATGGTCTCACAAGACCTTGGGATTCCTTCATCCAAACTGTCTATGCAAGAAAAGAGAAACTCCAATTTGATAGTCTATGGGAAGAATGTGTTCAAGAAGAAGCAAGAGTAACAAACCGAGAATCCGTACTATTAAGGGATGAAGATCAATACCTAGATTCTCATGCTAAAGGAGGAAAGAAAAGGTCTCATTTCCAAAAGGAGACACATCTTCATAAAGAATCGCATTCCCCAAATAGATTCACCCATAAAGAATCTCACCCTCCAAGGAGATTCCAGAAATATCATAAGGGTCAAAGAAAAGAAAAAGATTTATCCTCTTATCAATGTTATCATTGTGATAAGATGGGACACATTGCTAATAATTGTCCTTCCATAAGGGAAGAATACAAGAAGAGAAATAACAAAAGACATCATGTCCATGCAGTTGAATATGATGAGCCACCCACGAAGTTGACTAAAGAAGAGATTGAAGATTATGTCTTATTTTTCTCCCTCTCAGGATCCTTGACACCTGGAGAGGATACTTGGCTCATAGACAGTGGTGCCTCTAATCACATGAAAAGTCAGAGAGACATTCTCTCTAGTCTTACAGAAAAGGAATTTCCCCAGAAAGTTTCCCTCGGAGATGATTATCGCTATCATATCAAAGGAATGGGAGAATCCACCTACAAACTTGATTCAGGGACTCCAATAAGAATAAAGGATGTACTTTATGTACCAAGTTTGAAAAAGAACTTACTTTCTATCTCAGCTCTAGATAAGAAAGGTTTCATGGTTTTGTTCATAGATGGTGAAGTTCTTATGTGGCCTAAAGGAAAAACCATAGAATATGCAATTGTTATTGGAACAGAAGAAGGTGGCTTTTATAAGTTAAAAGGTCACTCATATGTAGCCTTGACTCACTCCACTAAGATTCCTTGTGAACTTTGGCATAAAATACAAGCTCACATCAACTACAAAGTGTTACCATATGTAAGCAAGGTAGTTACAGGTTTACCAGAATTCAAGGTTGATCATGAAGGTGTATGCAAGGGATGTGCACAAGGAAAGAACATAAAGAGTCCTTTCCCAAAGAATGACAGTAAAGCAGAAGGAATCTTGGAGTTCATCCACTCAGATGTATGTGGTCTAAATTCCATCAACCTCTCTAAGTGGGTATGTATACTATGTGTCATTTATTGATGATTATTCTCGCAAGACTTGGGTTTGTTTCTTGAAATTAAAAGATGAAGTACTTGAAAAGTTCAAGGAATTAAAAGACTTGGTAGAAAATCTCTCTGAAAGAAATATCAAGATACTCAGGTCAGATAATGGAGGAGTATACACCTCAAATTAATTTGGAATCTTTTGCAAAGATGTCTGGATTAAGAGGGATCTCACCACTCCCTATAATCCTCAACAAAATGGTGTAGCAGAAAGAAGGAATAGAACAATAATGGAAGCAGTGAAGACTATGATCCACTATCAAGATCTTTCAATGCACTTATGGGTTGAAGCAACAAGAACATTAGTTTATGTCCAAAACAAATTATCCCATAATGCACTTGGATTAAAAACCCCCAAAGAAATGTTCACTGGGAAGAATCCAGAAGTAATCCATATAAAAATATTTGGTTGTCTAGTGTTTGTACACATTCTGAAAGAAAGAAGAACTAAGTTGGATCCTTCAGGAAACAAGGAAATATTTGTTGGATATTGTGAGGTCTCTAAGGTCTTCAGAATTTACATACCAGGTTACCATCATATTGAGATTGGCAGATATGTAACCTTTTATGAAGATGCAGCACTCAAAAGATCAAGGAAATGCCACCTTGAAGAAGAACATGTAGCTTCCAGAGTTGCAAAACCAGTGAAGGAAGTTATAGTTACTCATGATGACGATATTCCAGAATCTTGTGATATGATAGAATCTCAAGAATCTCCCTAGATGACAATCTCTCACAAGAGAAATCTAGCTTGGGCAAGGGAACTTATTCAATATGGAGAGAAGTATGGTGCCCCAGAAGGAACCATGAGACAAAGTAAGAAACCTAATCCATTCTCTAGTTATATAGCCTTGATGTGTGATCTCATGGAAAAGGAACCTACTTGCTTTGAAGAATCCATTCAGAAGAAAGAATGGGTGGATGCCATGATGGAAGAATACCAGTCCATTATAAAGAATGATGTATGGGAAATACTTCCCAGACCAAAGAACAAATATGTGGTATCTTCCAAATGGAAATAAAATATAAAACATGTTTCATATGGAAGCATTGAAAAACATAAGGCAAGATTTGTATCTCGTGGATTTTCTCAAAATGAAGGCATTGATTATGAATAGACATTTGCTCATGTAGCCAGATACACTTCCATCAGAACCATCATAGCTCTTGCAGCCAAAATGAAGTGGAAGTTACACCAGATGGATGTGAAAACAACCTTATTAAATGGTATTATTGAAGAAGAAGTGTATATAGAAAAACCATGAGGGTTTGAAGTTGAAGACAAAAATACTCATGTCTGCAAGTTGAAGAAAGCTTTGTACGGGTTGAAGCAAGCTCCTAGAGCTTGGTTTGGCAGAATTGATAGTTTAATGGCAAACTTGAGCTTTACCAAGAGTAAAGTCAATTCTAACCTTTACTTCAAAGTTATGAATGATGATCCAGTTATATTTCTATTGTATGTGGATGACTTATTCTTAACAGGAGAAGAAACTCTCATCACATATTGTAAGAAGAAGCTCGTTGCAGAGTTTGAGATGAAAGACCTAGGATTGATGCATTATTTCTTATCCCTTGATGTTTGGAAGAGCCTAGAGAATATCTTCCTCAACCAAGGGAAGTATGCAATTGAAATATTGAAGATTTTTGACATGTTGGAATGTAAATCCATGAACACACCCATGGAAACAAAGTTGAAGCTCATGGTTGATACTTTGTCAGAATTGGTTGATGCTATACTATATAGACAAATTATTGGTTCGATGATGTATTTGAAAAATACCAGGCTAGATGTTTTCTTTATTTAGAACACCTTGAGTCATTATCTGGTAGAGCCCATACATGTTCACATTGTAGTTGCAAAGCATGTGATGAGATACCTTAAGGGTACGGTAGATTTTGGTCTCTTCTACACTAGAGATCATGACTTCCGAGTGTATGGTTATACTGATTCAGATTGGGTTGGAAGTGTTTCTGATAGAAAGAGCACTTCAGAATGTTGTTTCAGTCTGGGGTCAGCCTTGACTTCATGGCAGAGCAGGAAGCAATCCAGTATTTCTCTTAGTATGGAAGAAGTGGAACACATTTCTACATGTTTCTCCAGTTGTGAAGCCATATGGCTTCGGAAGTTGTTGATAGTTCTATTTGATTTGGAGATGGAATCCACTATGATTCTATGTGATAACCAGAGTTGCATAAAGATGACAGAGAACCTAGTGTTCCATGATAAGTTTAAGCACATAGAGATATGGTATCACTACATTTGTGATATGGTGCATAAGGAGTTGTAAAGATCCAATATGTTGGCACAGATGAGCAGGTTACAAATGTGTTGTCCAAGCCTCTGTCTCATGTGAAGTTTGAATACTTCCGAGACAAGATTGGTATAGTCCGAAAGGACCTCCCTCAAAAGGGGGAGTAATTTTGATGATACTATGATATCCTGACCAACAACGGGTAACTCCGTTAAGATTTTATATCCTAGGGGATTGATCATCCTTGGACAAATCTCGAAGGTCCGGTAAGAACGGTTTGTCAAAGTACCTATGCATGTACATGCCAGTTGTGGTCAGTAATGGTAGCTTATTAGGAGTTTATATCCTAGGGAATATCTTGATTCATGGGCAGATCCCGAAGGTCCGATAAGGACGGTCTATCAGAGTACCACATGGTAGCTCTGTTAGGATTTTATATCCTAGGGAATATTATGATTCATGGGAAGATCATGAAGGTCTGGTAAGGACGGTCTGTCAAAGTACCACAAAATTTTGTTGTTGCACCTACCTCAATATGTTTCCATATGATGATGATGTTGTTATCTCAGCATCGTGTTGATAATGTTGTTGTTTCAGCCTCGTGTTTTTGTTGATGAAGTTGTATCAGCCTCTTGATGGTGTTGATGATGTTGTATCAGCCTTGTGTTCTTTATGATGTTGTTGTATTAACCTCATGTTGTTGATGATGGTGTTGGTGATATTGTTTCCTTAGTGTTATGCTAATTGATGTTGATGCAGATGATGATGATGATGCTACTCCAGCTCCATGATGTGAGCGACGATGTTATTGATTATGAGAAAAACTTTCGATGATTTGTAGATATGCCAATCATTTTTTTAGATGTTGATGATGTTGTTTCCCTCTCTCTCTTATGATGATGTTGTATTGGGTTATGTCAGTAGAATACCCTTCTCATTAAGGGGGAGTGTTGAAATATTGTAAGTTCAAAAAATATTCTAATTATAATGGAGTTATTATCTTATAGATAAAATCCCCTTTTGTGAATTGATCATGTCGGGTCATGTATAAGACCAAATCTGTTGGAAATATTGTCATTGATGGCAAAGGCTGAGGCAAAGGAAGAAAAAGAGTTTTCATGTAATAAAATCAGTGTATGGTTGAGTTTTGGATGGGCGCGTATGATCGCTGAAGAGGGTCGTCGACAACCGTCAGATCTGCAGAAGTTGCGAGGAAGATAAGCCATCGGGAGATCAGAGTTCTCAAGGTCGTGAGAACCGGGACATTAAAAATCCTGAAATCTCGACATAATCGGGACCGTCCATTTGGAAGGACGCGTGGCAGTGATCGGGCGCCACCGGGAGAAAGGCTTCATTGGAGAATCGGGAATCGGAGTTTCATGAGTCCCGTGAACAATTGCATCACACATTGCGAAATCGCGATATGCGATTTCCCGATAAGGCAGATAGCGTGTGGGCCACCCTGGAGGACAGGTGGCAGGTGCTTCATCGGAGAATCGGGAATCGGAGTTTCGCGAGTCCCGTGAACAAGTGCATCAGACATCACGAAATCGCGATATGCAATTTCCCGATAAGGCAGATAGCGTGTGGGCCACCCTGGAGGAAAGGTGGAAAGTCAAAGGCCCGTCAGAGGACCAGCGTATCGGGAATCGGAAAATCGGTATTCACGTGAACAAAGGATCGGGGAGGAAACCTCGACGTGGAATCTGAACCGTCCATTCGGTGGGACGCATGTCAGGAGCATGGAGGAAGTCGGGGATCGACAAATCGCGAACTCAAGAGGCAAAGAAACCATTACATAAGGAATGCCGAAACCCGATTTAAAAACGGGCGCGTAAGTTTAATTCAAATTTGATGAGGGACCCGAGCAATAGGGACCCATTTTTCCCTTCGCATTATTGGTTCATTATACCGAGACCTAAGACCCTAATCGAAGATTATAAGAGCGTCGTGGAGTAAACCAAAATATGGTGAGCATTGAATGGTTTTGGACCCATGGTCTTAAGAAGGGGTCGATGCCCTTTTCTAGCGGTGATCTGCAGAAAAGGCGGGCAGTAAGGATTTTGATAGGCAACAGGGGTCTTTTTGCAGGATGTGGAGTCCAGTTTCTGACAGTAGGGACATCTACAGGTTTCTAAGGTCATTTTTGCAGGCCGTACGGAAGGTTTGAGGAGGGAGGAACCTCATTGTGGCAGTTGGGGTGGCAGATCTACATTGACAGAGAGTTCTCTGCAGTGGGTTTAGCAACTAGAATAGCGGAGGCATCATCTCCAGGTTTATTGTCTTGTTTAATATGTGTTTAGGAGACTTTTGCAGCTGCCTTGCAGTCAGTAGATCTGTGTTTCCTTTAGAGATAATTGCAGTTGTTGTCATTGCCACTAGAAATTGTGCATTGATATGATTTCAGGATACAAGTCCTAATAAGATGCCAGAACTGTCTCTTTTGAAAGAAGATGATGGCCAGCGCATAGAACACATGTGAATCTGGGGTTGAAACTGCCTGATCCAGTGTGAAAATTGATAAATCGTGGTCAGCAGCGAGTCTGAGGGTTAAAGCCTTCAGTAGAAGCATCCTACCAGTAGAAAACTAGTACTATCTTCAGGGGGTTGAAGCTCCCTTCCAGGAAAGGCTGGTAAACGAGAGAAGGTTGGAGCCTTCTGCAGGTAGAAGCCTACGTACTAGTAAGAGTCTGCACTAGTACAATGTTGTAAAACGTTTTCTTAATAATAATTATTGAAGACAGAGACAACGGCAGCAGTGGTTTTCTCCCGATTTGGGTTTCCACCTTAAAT
>SNQJ01S0012214.1:94069-109240 GCA_010110895.2 Picea sitchensis | reverse complement strand
ACAAAATCCCCTTTTGTGGATTTGGAATCCATATTTATATGGTGGTATTTTTCAAGTCAACCCCCAGGGTTTATATAGTGGTTTTAACCACTCTTGAAAGAATTTGGCCTAGATAAGTGAAGAGACATAACCATAGCACCTCCTCAACTAGTATTTATAAGTGCGCCTCATTTGTTAACTCACTCACTCACACTTCTAGTGTGCATATTTTGAAGGTAGTTGCAGTTGCAAGAAGAAGGCGAGAGAGGTGCATGCTCAGTCCTAGTCTTTTCTTTCTGGTTTTGTCTCAAGTCTTGGCATTGTATTGGAAATCTATTATTCAGGATTTTTTTGTTGGGTTTTCTCCCCCATGAGGGTTCCCAGGATAAAATGCTATGTACCTTGTGATTGTGTTTCTTTCAGTGATCCTACTTATGTTTTTATGCTCTAGTAAATTGAAAAGAACTTAATAACAGCTCTAAATTTAACATCTTCCTCATGAGATCAACGTTATGTTGACCTATGTTGACCTCCCTTGGCTTGTTCCTATACTTGATATTGCGGTAGTCTTGTAGGGACATGGCCACCTAAAAGTCCTTGTCAAGATCTTGATACTTTCTCCAATAGTCATCAAAAGTATCACCTTGACCTTGTTATCTTTGATTCTTTGCTTGTTAATCCCCGTGAAATGAGGTAAAAGCAATCTGAAAATGATTCTTCATGTGTTTCTAGTACTAACTTGTGCAGGAATATGGTTGTTTCTTCCCTCTGCATAGTTTCCATATTTCCCATTGGGACCCCCTGCACCATTGTTTCCCCTAATGTGTCCATTAGTGCATCCATTACCATTATTACCCCCATGGTTCTCGTTTGCCTGGTTGGTAGCAGTAAACTGTGCTAATTGTTGCTGCCCATTTTGTATACCATCTAAAATTTGCAAAGCCCTATCTTCATTCTGATCCCCCATAGCTACTTCTTGTTCTACCTCTAGTTGGTTTTCTTCTACATATTCTTCTTGGTGAAAAAAAAAATCTACCCCTCATTTCCTCCTACTTTTGTAGGTGATATATCCTTCTCCATCTCCTTGATTCATGAATTTTTAAATCCCCTCAGGCTGGCAGAATTGGGGCTTTGATACCATTGTAATATTATCTCTAATTTTTTTTTTTACTTTTGGGTTCAGTTAACATGCATACAATACATTAAATATCTTGCATCCAATATTTCCACAACAACTTATACATGAATACAATATTAGCTAGAACTTGAAAACAATTACCCACAACAAAGTACTCGATTTTTATTGTACTAAATGGCCATAATAGTTGGAGTACATCTAAAAATTCAAACAACAATACAATGATAATGAAATGAAAAACCTGGGTGGTTCCTTAAGTTGTTTCCTCAACAGAATTGTTGATATATAGAGTTATGTTGGTGGCAGTCTGATATGGTAACTCACAACTGAGTATACAGGCTTGTGAACACTGAAATTTTGCCCAACAATATTGTGCAGTCACTCCGCAAGAGATATGGTACTTCTGTGGATTTTTATCATTGCATTCAACCTCCCCAACAAATTATACAAGTGCCCATATACCAATGGGAGAAGTCTAGATGAAAGCAACTTGTTCACACTCAGTAAAACTCAAACAATGTGAGTGATTTCATCCCATAAGTAATGAAGTCTACCCCACAATAGAAATATTTGTGTGGAATAGAGAAAACTCGTCCCTCTAGCAAGTATTCAGCCAACAACAAGGAAATACTCGACCAACAAGTGGATATGATGCCCAGACTCAAGTAAATGTGCCCATAATGGAGTTAAAATTCAACCAACACCCCAATAAATCAGTGCACCATGATAAATTTGTCCTCCACATTATTTATCTAAGTTCCCACTAAAAAAATCAACCTCTACAATAATGAGCTCGACCCAACAAGGATGCATCTCGCCTCCACACAAGAAAATCGACCTCCAATGAATAAACTCGACCCACAATGAGGGAGACCCCACTGCCACTGGATAACTTAGCCACAAGAAAATAAATCTAAACTACAACAAGAACTCAACTACCAAATGATAAAGTATTGGATCATATTGAAGCACAATGAAGAAACCAGAGTGATCTCTTCCCCAAATGGACCAGCTAGGGTGGATAGTCTCACCACCGAAACCAATATCTAAAATATCCCTTAGGGTTTTCGTCCCAATAGTCCAAAAAAGCCACAAGATCTCTCTCAAGAAAATTTTAGAAAATTTCAAGTCATGAATGGGAGAGGGCACCCTCATTTTCCTTTTTAATCTTTGGTTGACTCTTTTGCGACCATTTTACCTTTTAATAAGTTTAAGTAACTTTTCATTTTCTATATAGTCACTTAGGCACATTTTTACCGCTTACTCAATGTCACCTTTTAAATTAATTAATTCTCGCTCTGATGAAATTAAATAAATAATTAATTCCCTTTTTCCCCACTGACTATAGCCTATGAGAAATACTTAAGCTATTTCACCAATCTTCTAGAAGACTCATTTGGAAAGATACATTACATGAAATGCCAAGAGAAATGTACATGGATTGAATATTAAGTAACTAAGTGCAAGGGAATGTCTCCAAATACTTTGATAGCAAGATCATATGGATCCATTGCATGGAGCATGAGCATATGAGACCTAGGGTGATTGGATGTTAGGAAATTTTTACTTGTGGTCAATTTGAGTTTTAGTAATAGCATTTACTTGTTCATAAAATCTTGCTTCTACATATACTAATTTCGTTGATGTATTCATCTCGAGTCTTGTGATGAGGATAAGTTCTATTTCATTGTATTCATCTCGAGTCCCATGATGAGGGAATAAATGCCTCATAATGCACTAAACTGACAAACCTAGTTCAAGACCTATAAGGGATGAGTATTAGACTTATGGACACATTGTTAGTGTTTAATGATAGAAAGAAAACCAAACTTCATTAATAAATTTAATAAATGAGTTTTTTTGCGTTTGTAAATGGATTTGAGGGGCGTCACCTCAAACCAGCAATAACACCATGCTAACTCTACTTAGCTACTCACACAAGAACTAGTCACAAGTTCATTTTATAAATTCATTTTATATTTCAACATAGATAGACATTATTACTCCTAGAAGGAATCCTATCAAATAAGTGGATTAATATTGTAGATTATCATTAACAATGTAACATTCAAAAGATTGCACACCCCCATAGAAGACCCTAATAAAGTAAAAATTCCAATTTATAATATTTTTTTGATCTAAGATGTACCCACAATTGTAACTTGAAAAACTTCCACAAAAGATATCTGAAATAATGATCGAAACAATGTCCAAGAGAATGAACATATTAATATTTTGAAATCTATTTGCAATTCTAAATCAATTTTAAAAGCCTAATAAGTATCCAAAATAATGTTGCAAATCTTGATCACTCTTGCATTTCAAATTACATTTTAATTTATAAATTTACAAGTGATCAAATCAAATTTATGATTGTGTATGATTTTTTCTCGTCTAATTTTCAAGAAAATTATATATTTTCTTCTTTAATAGAGTTATATCATCTCATTAACATCTATAATATGAAGAAAAAAAAATGTTACGTAAGGGAACGGTTATCTCGCATCCTTCGTCATATGTCACCGCCCACTTAAAAACATGCCACCTTATCTCTTTTATGTCCAATTACAATTCACCACGTCTGTTTCCAATCTGTTGCCATACCAATTCAAAGCGAGCACCCCTTCCACATGGCTTCCCTCTACTATTTTTTATGATAAAATTTACCTGCTGGAAAGCTATAGCGGAGATTGATGTTATTTTGATTTGCAAAATAAGCGGTGGGGATGTGTGGATCCATCTTATTTTGTGGCTCATCTTCATGATTAGCAGGGGGATTGATCCTAGTGTCAGGAAGCTCGAATAAGGGTTTGGTTGTGGGAGGATTGAGGCAAAATGATGGTGGGATGAATTTCAAACTATGGAACTTCAATAATATTGTAGATGATGAGGCCATTGGTGTTGCATGCACAAAGATATCTCGTATGCCCTCTCACATGTTTAATTTGGTCACTAGGAAAGATAAGGAGGAGGAAGAGGGATGCAGAGATGTTACAGTGAAATGCAAGGAGTCAAAGCCACAAAAATAGGGTTACGAATGTTGTTTAAGACCAAAATTCATTTTTTGAAATCCTAACTTTTGAAACCGCGCTGGAAATTTAATCAGGGATGCCCTCTCACCCAAAAAATTTATTCATCGTTGTGCCATTTTTATGATAGGTTTTCAAGGCTTATTCATTGTTTTTTACCCCTGCTTTGGCGGGGTATGCTAGTTATTAATAATTTATAGATAGATGATTATCTATTTACAATTATTATTAACTAAATAATTCTAAAATTACAATTCATTTAATTACATAAAACAATTAAATTTAATTCAGGAAAATCTCATCACAACACTAGATGACTTCCCTTTAAAACTACATGATTTTTCCTTCTTGCATAGTGATATTGTTCATTAAAAAAATATTATCTCTTCAGTTATAATGATTTAGTTACTCTAATATTTTATGTTTTTGGAAATACATATTCACATTCTTTTCTCAGGTTGGGTGAGTGCCTCTTATAATACCTCGATCTTATATTTCCTCACTCAATCTTCTCTTTCATCTTTCCTCACTTGACTCACTGCTAAATAATAAAAATCGTAACGAGGGGAGGGTTTTTTCCCGTTACACGATTATACCAGTCATGCCCAAGAGTGGTAATATATGGGTTGGTAATACCTACTTCGTACTTCTATTTATCCTAGCCTTGGTAGAACTTCTTTCTACTCGTACAAGGTAAAGTGGCATATCCCTGTTGTTAGGAGAACCATAGCTAGCTTTGATTATAGGTTGATTAACGTATTAACAGTAAATACATGTGTTGTTCAATTACATCCAATTATGTACCGCATTATAGAGAAGAACTAGGTTTGTACAGTGGTGGTTTTGGTCTAATATGAGTTGAATCTTAATGCAAGGGTTTGGTTTGTAATTTATTTACCTACATTACTTTGGTCTTTTTTACAATTTAGTATGGGGGAGATGTGTAATTCCTTCCATGCTTAATATGGAGTTGAAATATAACATTTAAAAAAAAATATTTCAATTTCGGCTATAAATAAAATATTTCAATATCGACCTTTAGAAAAATAATTTTTTTATAGAGAAAGATAAAGTAATTGAAAGAAAAAAATATTCTTATTAGACCAATAAGTGATTTATACTTCCCAATATGAATGAGATGTGTAATTCCTTCAATGCTTAATATGGATCTCACATGTGACATTTGAAAAAATATTAATAACAAAATAAATATTTATTTCAATGTCCACTTAAGTAAAATATTTCAATATCAACTTTATATATTAAGTAAAATTTATTATTGCACCAGAAGGTGCATGTAATTATTTCCATTCTCAACATGGTGTTGACGCATAGAATTTAAAACAATATTAATAACAAACAAAATATTTCAATATCGACCATAAATAAAATATTTGGATGTCCACCTTAAGTAAAATAATTTTATATCAACTTTATATAGATAGAGATATATATCTAATATAATTGAAAGTGAAATTTTTCTTATTTGATATGGTTTTTTTACTTTCTTGTATGAGTGAGGTCTTATTCCTTCAATGCTTAATCACGGGAGCTTCACCTTGTTGACCAATATCTTATCACGTTCATTCATAAAGGGGGTTTTTAAATTGTGAAAAATAAAATCAATATATTGTAGGTATTTGGGGGGGATGTGGGGTTTTAGAGGTTTTATAGGTATTGGGGTGTATAAAAAGGGGTATCTAGTAAAAATAGGGGCTTTTTTTATTGGAAATATGTTTTGGGAGGGGGTTTCAACAAAAGGATTTTGGGAGGTATTTATCAATATCTAGTGAAATTAGGGGTATTGTTTAATATCTCACGAACGAAGGTGTTATGTCATAGATTTATGGAGTGAAGGCCTCATGTTCTTAACATGGATTTTACATGTGACATTTAAAAAAATATTAATTAAAAAAACAATATCAATGTGGGGTATTGATATGGATTGGATCATTATATTATTTGTCATCTATATTGATGCTTTCAGAGTGCAAAATCACGTCAATGGGAGCTCACATGAAAAATTTATGACTTTCGCAAGTTGACCTACCGTGTTGACCACCATGGTACGAGAGGATTCCATGAAAATCCCATTACCCATGCATATGGGACTAGCCATGTGTGGAATTTCAAGAATATTTTGTAAGGTCCAAACCTTATCACAATTGAGGGTTGAGGAAGTCAAAACAATACCCCTAGATGGATATCAGGCTATGTTAAGTATTGAGCCACTAGGAGAAGAAGGGGTTCCATTCTTTTGCATTGTATCTTGTTCCATAGATAAGAAAAACATCTAAGAGTGGTATTTTGTGAGCATACTAGAGGAGGAGGAGGGTTTTGTAGCAGTTGTTCAGGACATGGTGCCAAAAAGTAACTCCATAGTGAGTTCTCTTTTCTTTGTATGTGCATTTTATAACTGAAGCAAAGAGAGCAGAGCATAGGGAACTAAGGAAATAAATTCAATTATTTATTTCTTAAATTCAAGCCATAAGATAGAGATAATAAATATGGGAACTAAGGAAATAAAACACATAAATATAAGATTTCATAATATTATAGGATCTGTTGTGATGAGTTGTTCTAGTGGAATATCCACGACAGTTTACAAATCATGTATAAATAAAATATTTCAATGTNAAGTGTACTTTTATTTCTATAGGAAAGAAAATTACATTCTATAGATGCATATCCATATGCATTGCTGGAAATGGCCCATAATCAAGCCATGGTGTCTATGAGGCAAACCCATAGAGGGGTTCCAGTCAAAACTTTTGTTAAAAAAAAAAAACATATACAGAAGATTCCATACATATACATCTGTTACAGGAGATGAAACATAGTAAATAGATTATTTCCAAAATAGTGCAAAGAGAGACCTGACCCACACCAAATATGCATGTGAAAAGTCAAGAACCAAAATAGCATGAGTGAGGAATGACTACAGAATATGCGCTATTGAGTCTAGATAATCAAATAAACAAAGGGTCGATGGTAATACTAAAAAGTGCCATTTTTTTCGTCAGAAATCAACCATTGACCTTCATCCATATGAAGCTCATCCTTTGATAATTGATCTTCCATCATATTCCTTTCCCTGAAAACATGATGAATATAAAAAGAATCAAAAGAAGCCACAAGCCTTTGAAGTTATTCAAGAATAGGAATCAAAAGAATGTTGTGATATTGATGAAGATTCCAGACCCATTTAGCAAAAATTTGAGAGTCACAAAAAACCTGAATAGAGTTGACATTTGTTTCTCTTGAAAAAAGTAGAAGTTGAGAGACATCAATTCAACATAATTGTTTGTTCCTTCCCCAAAACCCATTTTTATTTTGTAGCTAACTTGATCTGGTAAGTGAAGAACAACCNCCACAAACTTCATTCATGTTTTTAGAGGCCCCATCAAAAAAATCACAACGCCTTTGATGGTTAATCCTTTCTGGATGGATTATCCTTCGATATTCCTTTCCTTTTGTTTGGGGAAAATGGGATAGAATTCTCAGACATTGGGAAACAATAATTTCCAATGGAATTCCTTTACTTTTAAAGATTACAAATTCTCTATCCAACCACGTGCCCCATCGTACCAAAGGGGTTAATCTTTGAATTTTGAGTATGAGGCATCTAAGACCCATGATTTCCAGTCTTCTTCCACTACTTTCCCTTACCAAAGAAAGGCGTAGCCTAACACTGGAAATTTATTTCCATATTGCCTTTATGAAGAAGCATTTCAAAAAGAGATGAACCCAGGATTCCTCATCATTCATGCAAAGAGTGCACCAACCTAGCCCTACAATTTGACGGTTTTTCATTATTTCCCAAGTTGGTACTTTTTTTACTAATAAAGACCAAAGGAAAAGTTTTGATTTGAGAGGATAGTTTATTTTCCACAGCCCCTTCCACCACCATTCTAGTTCTTTGAGCTGGATATCTATATTTATTTGAATGTAACCCACTTTTGGTGAATAAGTCCCATAAGGATTTGTAGCCCAAACCATCTCATCTTCTTGTTCCTTCAAATGAATGTGAGAAAGCTTTAGATCCCTTGTACAGTTTTCCCAAGAGGCTTCAAATACATCTTCCAATCCAATATCACGGTGAGACTTCCATTCCTGAGACCAAATTGAGGTGTTTATTGGGTCCCCTACCTTGCTGAGGTAGAATATGCCTTGCTCTTGAAGTCTCATAATCAATTTTTCTGGCAGGATATGGGAACCCACATTTCCCGGCCACGGATCCCTACCCACTTGAACCTTATTTCCTTTTCCGACCTCCAATGCCAATCCATCTCCAATCACATCGAAAGAGAAAACCATTTCCTTCTAGATAACAGACGTCGTTGGATGTTTTTTTTAAGGTCTTCTAATCCATTCCATTAATGAGTCCAACATAATGTATTTATGGGTTACTACCTAGGTCCAAATATTTTCAGTAGAAATATATATCTATATATATATATATATATATATATATATATATAAAGAACCAATGTAGATCCATCTTAATTTTGGATCTATCATGTGCACAGAGGGGTCAAGTCCCTCGAGGTGAAAAAAATTTAGATTGAAAAAACTTGAGGAAATGTTTTCACCTTGAGGGATTTGATCCCTCGTCGCGCATGGTAGATCAGGAGTTAAAATGGATCTTCATTGGCTATATTCAAGATATCAGAATAGGGAATTTTTATAGGTATGAATATCATAATCCATAGTTGAGAAAAGAATATTCATGATCAGTTATAAATATATTGAATTTCCCAAATTTGAAAAAACTTAATTAAATTTAATTCAAGATACATTTATGGTGATTAAATTGTATTGAGACCAATCAAAACATGGTCTACCCATATGGTTTATCGATATAGGATTAATTAATAAATTCATAGAGATATATGAAAAGACATATAATGTTAATGAATGATAGTAATGGTAAATATAATTAATTATGGTTAATTAGGTAAACTATAGTTAATCATGGTCAACCATAGTGAATAGGTTTAATGAGGTCAACATAGTAAATCACAATCAACTTTAGTCAATCATGGTGAATATAGCCAACAAAATTTCACCACTCTCATCCAAAGTCAACCTTGGTCAACCATAGCTAACATATTCAATTGTAGTGAAACTTACTATAAATATGGTCTACCATGGTTAATATGGATGACTATACTCAACCATACTCAACCATGGTCAACAAGGTAAATCATAGTAAATTATAATAAACAAGGTGAACCATAATTTTTAGGCTACTAAATCACATCAATTAAACTGTTGAATCCTACAAAATCACTTTAATTATCTATCCAAATGTGCAAAGCTTAGAGGAGTTGTTCACTATGTATGCAAACTATAAGATTTATCACCATAGAGGAGTATCAAATCAAAGAGTACTAAATGTTTTATCATCATAGAGGAGTATTGATCTGGATTGGATCATTATATTTTTTTTCATCTATCTCGATCCTTTCATAGTGAAAAAAATTGGAGGAATCAGCTTGTAGGTCCATTTTAGTGGCAAGTCCCAGTTTGGAAAGTTGGGGTATGGAACCTTCTAGGGCCATTTTGAGGCATCAAATGAAATTTTTTGGGGTTAAACTTTCCCATTTCATCTAGGACCTTTTGATGTTATTCTATACATCAAGACCTTTCCAATGGTGCAAAAATCGTGTCAGTTGGAGCTCGTATGCAAACTTTATTCCGCCCGTAAGTTGACCTATCATGTTGACCACCATGGTACAAGAGGATGCCACATCAACCCCCTTTACTCATGCATATGAGGCTAGACACATATGTAGTTTCAAGAATATTCTAGAAGTTTCAAAACCCTATCACAATTGAGGGTTGATGAAGTCAAAAACCTGCCCCTAAATGGCTATCGGGTTATGTTAAATACCAGGCCACCAGGAGGAGAAGGGGTTCCATTATTTTGCATTGTATATTTCTCCATATCCAAGAAAAACATCTGAGAGTGGTATTATGTGAGCATAACAGAGGAGGAGAGATTTTGTATCAGCCATACAGGACATGTGTCAAAGGAAACTCCACAGAGAGTGCCTCTTTCTTCGTACTTGCATCATTTCTACACTAGAGAAAAGAGAGCAAAGCAGCCTCACCTTCTAACTGGGTTTTCTCCTGTATTGGGTTTCCCGGGTCATATTTTTTGTTTATTTGTGGATGGTGTGATTGTATTTTATTGTTCTCTATTTTCTGCATTTTATCTATTTCATGCATAACTGGAAAATCAATAACTAAATATTATGGAGATCTAAAGGAAAAATAATATTAATAGTAAATATTTTTAGTATTTTATTAGATTTATTGTGACAAACTATTCCAATGGAATATCCACGACATTTTACAAATCAAGTATCAAATCAAAGAGTACAAAATGATCTACAATCTATGATGCAACTATTAAAAAATTAACCACTTTCAAATATTGAGAATCAATATAAACATCCTTTTCACTAGTTCAAAATTCATTCAATAGTATTTTTTTTGGAATAAATAATCCTAAACCATTAGTTGTTTATTTGATGCTAGATAAAGCTAAACAATGTTTAAAGGTTATAATAATGAAATGAGAAAATGAGAAATCAAAGAGAATTATAATGCAAAAAATGAAATTACACTATAATAAGCACTAAAACAATAAACAAAGGGATTCATCAACTTGCTTCCTTTGAGTGGGCCCTAACTCAAAGAGGATTAATGAATAATTAAACCAACCCTAACTTAAATATTCTATATAAAAAAATCCATTAATCAATACAATATATTAAAATTACAAGATTGAATTGGAGATATAGCTTGAATTTCTCTAGTGAATTAGAAAAGAACTATCTCTTACTGGAGCTACAATGACCTAGTTAAATATAAGAGA
Source organism: Picea sitchensis (assembly GCA_010110895.2). Taxonomy (NCBI): domain Eukaryota; kingdom Viridiplantae; phylum Streptophyta; class Pinopsida; order Pinales; family Pinaceae; genus Picea; species Picea sitchensis. The sequence goes on along the minus strand of SNQJ01S0012214.1, from coordinate 98,208 downwards.
GTTTTTGGCAGGGATGATTTTAGGGGCTAAATTTCGCTCATGGGCTAATTTTCCACGGTTTTTCCAAAAACGAGATTCGCTATTTTAAAAATTATTTTCCCAAATTCTATAGGATAAAATTATTTTACCTTAAAAATCACCAAAACTTTATAAAAACTATATAAAATCCTTAGAAATTTGAATATTTTTACAAAAATATTGCCAATCATTTATAGTTGGCATATGAAGGATTAGTAAAATTCGCCAAGGTTTCTACATTTAAAAAAAAAAAATCCATCCTTAAAATCATCCCTAGTTTTTGGATCCCTTAGAACGAAACCCATGGAAATATCTAGACTTTATTCAATTGCTCTATATAAATAAGAGAAAATCCTCTCTATAGTTAAAACCACTATGAGTTGTGGTTGAGCTATGGAATTAGGAACTCCATGTTGGACATCATGATTTCTTTCATGGAACACATCACATCACGCTAAATTTAATGCTACGTGCCACAAAATGGGTGACATAATCCCTCTTGATGCTTCTTGAGCTGCTAAGTCAAAGCGACTCTACAACAAAAACTTAGTGATGCTATCATTTATTTAGGAAGGGTTCTGGTTCTCTCTTGGAGTGCTTTGTATAGAGGAAATCCTTCAATGGTAACAAAGGTGACTATGTGACAATAATAACTAAACCAAAGATGGTGAATAGGTGCTAAAAATTGATACTATAGCATATGAAACAACACATTTAGATTAGAGACTTGTGTAACTCAATCATCCATCACATTTCCTCATAATTAGGACAACCCGCATCACTATAAAATAAACTTGAAATCGTCATTAATTGTGGCAGTGTCTTAAGTACACAAAGGAATATTGAGAAGTTATAAAAGGTAAAATAGATAGAAAATATGAGTAAAAATTAACAATTATGGGGCTCATCATACCCCCAAATTGAAGGATTGCATATCCTTGTGCAACATATACATAGAAATGAACCAAAATTGAATACTAGTTTTCTTCCTTACTCCTTTGCTTATGGATTCCCTTCCCTAGATGTGTCCCTAAGATTGTAGGACATGGAATGAGTGATTGTTCCATTGTCGTAATAACCCAAAACTTTCTCTATTTCATTCCACCATTTTATTTTTTGTAAAAACATTAATTTCTCCTAAAATTTTCTAGATTGGAATAGGATGTTGTAGTAATGGAAATCTAAATATTAATCATATCTAAGTGAAAGTTACTCTTCTAAGAGTATCAACATACATTTGGGACGTGGAAAATGATATTGTGAGACTTGGAAATTAATGTGTCTTTCCTCCTTTGAGATTGGATGTGAGCTCTTCCGACTTGGATTGAGAACAATGCAACAATTTATTTCTTAATGTTCTCATTAAACCATGATACTACTCAAGTGCTTTCTATCGTTGTTCCTCCAAGATGGGTATTATTTATAGATCTAAAATTAATCTACTGTGATTTCTCAACACCTCCCATAGTTGTGTGCTCTTTAATCTTACCTATAAGTTGGCTATGAACACCTTTGCATTTCATCAAAACTGTTTTGTTCATTTTGCAAGTAGGGGACAAAAGCTCTCAGTTACACATATAATACATAAGGATTAGGAGACCATTTGAAAGACTATGGAACCATATATAAATAAAATTCAAATATCATATTTTGGTTCTAGGAAGTAAAACTAAAGTAGACTTCATAGAAATCTTTCTGATTTTCTAACTCAAAGGAAAGATGAGAAGTGAATCTTTCTAGTAAAAAATTAAACCACTATTCCTTCAAGTAAAGTGCATAAACTTTACGAGGTGATCTACTAGAAAGCACTTCATTTGAAAACTTTGTAGCTCTTTTATTCAAACCTCTCAATAAAACAATATTTTCATCCTTCTTGTTCATTTCTTTTTTATGCTTCTCTAACTCGCTTCTTAGGATAAGATTCTCATTTTTCAAGTTTCCTAATTATATCCAAATGTTGCATCTTCAATATATTAGATTTTACCTGTAAGAATAAATTACCTTATTATGATGGCCTATTGAGATAATCTCCTTTTCATTTGACTGCACAATTGATTTCCATTTAGTAGCCTCCACTTCTAATGTTTTGATCTTCTTAAGAAACTCATCAACCTCTCTTATTGGCATAGAAGTAGGTTCCATTCCTTTGTTTATTTCCTATAGCTACTATAAGGGATTTTTCTCTCTTCAATGATCATACCCTAGTTATTTAAAAAAATAATGTGTTCTCCTTTTTCTTTCACAATTGAGGGCACCCTTGGTTCTATCATAGATTTAGGGTTCAACTAGATAGGGGAATCCCCTAGTTGAATTAGTACTTCAACCATGTTTTTAGTAGAGGGCTTTGCTTCCTCAAATTGTGGAATCTCCACCCTTGTTTCTATATTTTGTATATTTTTTCTTCTTTTTGAAATCCTAACCCATTATGGGGTTGAAGTGACCAACTATGGAGTCTATTTTTTTATCCAGTTTGGATTATTATATAATTTTTCATCTATATCAATACTTTTTGGGTGGAAAATTTGGAGGAATTGGCTTGCAGGTCCTATTTTAGTCGCAGGTCCCAGTTTTGAGATTTGGGGTCTAGAACCTTCCAAATCCATTTTGAAGCATCAAATGACATTTTTGGGGGTCAAAATTTGTGAGCATAGCTCAAAACCCCTTGACGTTATTCTACACATCGAGCATTTACCAACGATGCATACATCACCATAATTAGAGTTCATCTGTGGAAGTTATGTCTCCCACAAGTTGACCTACCTAGTAGGCCACTATGGTGCCAAGTGGATGACACATCAGCCTCCATAACTCATGTGTGGGGATAGCCACGTGTGGAATTCAAAGAAGATTCTAGATGGTCCAAAGAATTATCACTAATTGAGAGTTGATGATGCAAATTCCCTAACCCTAGACGATTATTAGGATATGTTAAATATTGGGTTGCTAGGAAGTGAAGGGGTTCCATTATTTTGTATTGTACTTGTTCCATAGTTGAGAAGAGAATATAAGGAGTGGGATTTGAGGGAATAATAGAGGTGGGAAGAAGAGTTTGAAGTAGCCATTAAGGCTATATAGTCATAGGCAACTCCATAGTGAGTACCCCTTTCTTTGTATTTTCATTTTCATAACTGAAAAAAAGAGAGTAGAGCATAGGCCTCACCATCTATATAGTCTTTCTCCAGTATCAGGTTTCCTAGCATATATATTTTGTTCATTTGTATGGATGGTGTGTATATTTTCTTGTTATTTCATTTTTGTATTAACTTATTTTCATAAATATGAGTGTTGTGTGTTTTGTTTCATGCTTTCACATGTCCTTTTGCACACTAGGATATTTAGACCCAAGGTTTGTTCAAATTCAACCAAAAAAACACAAATCACCGACATATCAATCCTCGACTAGGGTCGAGGAAGGTCACCCTCAAGATGCAGATGGGACCATAGAGACTGTACGGTCTTGTGACAGGGATGAAATATAAACATACAACTATCTATCTAGATCAGAAAATATGTGATTCATATCTGAAAACTCATGAGGAATAAGAATTAAAACAATACACATGATGGAATCCATGTTTGATTCCAATTATGCTTATATCTCCACACCTACTATTAATAGTGAATCCATTAGCAAGGTTCAAGTAACTACTCCTACAAGTATAGGAACAAAATAATATCCAAAGATGGTTTACATAGGGTCACAATGTTCTCCGTCGAAGTTTACCCAATTCAGAAAACTCTTAATGGAGTTCAGGGATGTTTTTTCCTGGTCTTACGAGGACCTCAAAGTCTACAATATGTAGGAGATAGTTCATTCCATACCTATAATCCTTGATTCGAAGCCTTATAAGAAGAGACAAAGGAAGAAAAATTATTCCTTAGAACAAACAATTAGGGTTGAGTTAGACAATATGGAAGAAAAAGGGGTCATATATTCCATTTGTTACACATAGTGGGTATCCAATTTGGTTTCAGTTAGGAAGAAAATTAGGGATATTCAGTTATGTGATTATTTTTTACATTTGAACAAGGTGTCCTTAAAAGACAACTAACCTATCCCACCTATGGATGAGATCCTCCAACAAGTTGTCTGATATGTCTTACAAGATCAAATCCTTTAA
>SNQJ01S0012214.1:54054-94059 GCA_010110895.2 Picea sitchensis | reverse complement strand
AATTAGGGATATTCAGTTATGTGATTATTTTTTACATTTGAACAAGGTGTCCTTAAAAGACAACTAACCTATCCCACCTATGGATGAGATCCTCCAACAAGTTGTCTGATATGTCTTACAAGATCAAATCCTTTAAAAGAGAAGCATCGATGGAGTTCCATCGCATTGTCTAACTCCTGATCAAGGCCAAATGACACTTGAACAATGTCATTCTATGGTTTGCAGAGGTAAATTTTCAGCGAAAACCTCTGTAACAATTTTTTACATGCATGTTACTATTGGCCTTCCCTCCATGAAGATGCCCATTTACTGGTTTGAAAATGTGAAGCTAGTTAATGCTTCAGTGGGAAGTAGAAGTTAGTTGATTTTCCTCTTAAGCCATTTGAAGTACAAGTCCCTTTCACAAGATGGGGTATGGACTTTATTAGGCTAATATCACCACCTTCTAGTGCAAGTCACATATTTATATTGATTGCTATTGAATATTTTACGAAGTGGGTTGAAGTGGTTGCCCTTGGGAACATTATGAAACAACAGGTGGTAGAATTCATTAAGCTTAAAAATTTATCCGACTTCAGAATCCCAACCGAGATAATGATTGATAATGGATCAACTTTCATGTATAATGTCATGCTTCACCTTGGTGTCACGTATGGCATCGAACTTTTCCAGTCTTCCACCTATTACCCCTAGGGTAATGGATTGATTGAATCAAAAAATAAAAATATGATTTATATCCTTAAGAGAATAGTCAAAGACAACAAGTTTGATTGGCACACTTAAGTAATTTTCTCTCTATGGGATGATCAAGTAACACCCAAGACAACTACGGGCCAAAGTCCTTACACTCTAGTGTATGGAACCCCTTATGTTCTACTTATTCACTTGTAAATTCCAACCTTGAGGTTGGCTATTGCTGAGGTAGAAGACGATTTCCATCCATTACAACATCATTTAAACACCCTAATAAAACTAGAGGAGGTTAGAAAATTTATGTTCCAACACCTCCAAATGAACAAATACATTGCCAAACATTCATTTGAAAAAAGAGCCACGATGGTAAATTACAAAGTAGGAGATGATGATCTACTATAGGACAAAGCACATGAGGCCCCATCCCAACACCAAAAGTTTGCTTTGTTATGGTTGGGTCCTTACACTATCTATGAGGTTTTAGGGACCAATGATTTCATATTAAAAACCTTGGATGGTGAACCACTCCAATTCCTAGTAAATGGTATCCACCTAAAGTTCTTTTACGCTTGAGAAACCTCATCCTTTCTGTACATATGTCACCTCAATTTTATTTTTTACTTGTATATACCTCCTTTTGTTTCAATTTTTGAGCTTTTATCTTGTTTCATTTTAGTTTTGAGTGTAGAACCTTTTGGTTTTCCTCTAGATTTTGGCCTTTTTCATGTTCATGTTGTAGGTTGCCCGCTTCTCCATGATTTTTGTATGTTTGATTTTAGAGAGAAAAGTAACTTCCTTGTCACCATATAGATGATGGAAAATATTGTCATCCTAGGAGTCCTTTTATGCAAGATTTTCCCAAAATAAAATTGTTGCTTGGTATCACCATAAATGAAATTGAAATTGACTATTATTAATTTAAAGTTGATGGGATAAAATTTAAGAGATTTAGTATAATGTTGCCCGGTGAGGATAAAGCCTGATGGCATGATGGCTAACATGGCTATGTGATTACGATTTCTCTTTTCCCAAAAACCTGTGACGTGAAAATTCCTACGCGACATTATTTTCATATATAGAGTACAATCACTTGAGAGTTTTGAGATACTTCAACATCTTCTGCAAAAGTTTTTCATATTTCTTTACTCCCTTAATTGATTGGTTTTATTGCTAATTCTTTCTCTTGTGGGTCACTAATTGAAAAAGATACCCACTTTATTATTTGTATGTCAATAATTGAAGGTGTGTATGTGACTTTGTGTTGATCCAAGGTACACCTTAAGCCTCGATTCTCACAGTTAATCCATATTCCAAGTGAGAGACTCGCGCCACTTGAGCCACATTGCTCAACAAAACCTAGGTAATTATTCATTTTCTTCTATCCTTTATAAATCTGAGTGAAAAATCCTATGTATGCTTCTACTACACCACTTTCATTCTTCGTTTCATCCCTAATGTGAAAAATGGTCCTCATACTACAATCAAATTCCCCCCTCCTAACCCACCTTGGTTAATTCAAAAAGTATAATTGTTACCAATTATTCACACTTGTCATGCACATGATCCTATTATTCGACATGACTTGGAAGGAATTTCTCCTCCAACGCCAATAATGTTGACCCAAAAAACTGCTTTCGTATCAACATGATGTCTCTCATTTTTTATCTTCCTGGGCTAGGAGGGTTTTTTTAAGCAGCATATCAAGATTTTGTTCCAGTCAAAGATAGTGGTAGGAGTCATAGTTACTATGGCCCTTTCCCATTAAAGAGTATCAGGAGATTACTTTTAGAGGTCCATTCGAGCACCTGGTGTTTTATTAGATACTAAAAGAGTATTGGTCATTGATTTTAAGTCACTTGGTCATAGTTCAAGTCAATGATAGGGTTAAAATTTAAGTTTGGTCAATGCCTCAATTATTAATCAAAGGGTTAGCAGGGCTAACTAGATTTGAAAGTCAATGTTACCTAAACTAATATCACCTATTAGACATCCCCAGGACAATCATTATGTCCAACAACATATTGTCGGCCCCAAAGCAAGCCCAATCCAACCTTTGTAATGTTCCCTATCTTAATCGAGGAACATTACTATGTAAAAATACTCATAAAATAAAAATAAAAAAAATTGCTAACTAATTTCATGTAGCTTACCAACTACGAATTAGAAACATATTTAACCATTCTGATACCAATAAATTATAGCATGTTGAATTAAACATGAATGCAACTAATAACTCATTGCAACAACAGATAATTCATCCCCATTCATAGAGTAAAAATGCACAATAGTTAACTCAGAAAAAAAATAAACACTTATCTTTTTAAAACACTTGTGCAACCAAATGCTTGGGACAGACATTCCACCCAACCATAGACTTGTTGTTCCAAATCTCAACAAAAATTCACCCACGTGTTGGGGCTAAGAATCCACAAAAGAGGGGCGTCTCTCATAGTTCACTCGTAGCTCAGTTTTTCCCACAACCCATTGTTATTCTTCTATATCTATCATGATTTCCACCAACTCTCTTCATCTTGACCTTCCCAACCCAAGGAATGTACCCCTTCATTGCTCTCATTCCATCAAGCATCCCATTCGTTTATAAGGGTCTCTTTGGCACAGGTAACTAGGAATCTCTCTATTGGGAACTCAAGGTAACTCATTGCTAGGAAAAACTAATAATGAAAACCACATCAATCACTTATTTTTACAATGCAACTCACTCAGGAGTTCACTCTTCAAGACTGAAAACCTCATTCTTTTGTCTTCAACATCAAAAAACTCCAGCATGCTCTTAAATTCATCCAGCCTTCTTTCTCTATCTCCCATGCTCATTTTGCTCATTCTCTACTTGTTCATGCCAAAAAACTTAATGTGAAAAATTGCTTGTTCTCCCCATACGAATTTCCTCTATTTTCCCAAGCTAGTTGACTACTCAATCTTCCTAATGTTGATTGTACTCCATTCCCATGCTCCCTAGTAACTATGGGATGTGAATCTCACACCCACCCTCTTACATGATTTTAATGATTGGTCTCTCATACACTCAAAAAGAAATAGAAGTTATCCCCAATGATAATAAAATTCAAAAGTGGGTTGAAATAATACCAATAAATCATTTCCCCCTTGGACCCCTCTTGGACACTCTCTTATCCTATGGAAAATCAGCCCCCATCTCTATCCATATCCTTTAGCAACTGACATCACATTTTATTTATTAAAATTCAGAAAATATATTTTGTGTATTACATCGCCTGGCCATAGCCACATTCATATACACATTATGCATTAGTTAAATTATGGATTATAGTGGGGATGTTACAACCTTGTTCGACTTGTTTCAAGACCATAATATTTTCCTCTTAGGTGAGGTTGTCCAAATATTATTTTGGAGTTCCAAAACTGTTCCATATCATAATTTTTCATGTCAAGTTTGTTCAATTTAGATTTCATGAAGTGAGGACTTAGTTTGCAAAATTTTCAAAGTTGACCCTTTTCACTGGTAACTAGGCGAGTCTCATATGAACACGATCTTTCATAGACGATAAAATGATTTATATTAATTTTATTGAAAATCCAATGGTTTTACTTTATAGGGTTTAGGATAATATTTCCAACAAGCTATCATTTTCCTAATTTTGAATTTGTATGACTAGTTTATGAAGGGCATGAGTTGCACGTCTTCTAAATCACCAAATTTCATACCCGTGACTTCCCTATCGGTTTTTTTTTTTTAAATAATAATCAAAAGGAAAATCATGCCTAAATGTGATGTAGGGAAGTATAGGACCTTGCCAACAATATATCACATGACAGGTTTTGAACCCCGATTGTTGAGAACGAGCCTTTGCAATTTCAAGACTAGGTTTAGGGGCCAGTATGGTGACAACAATTCATGGTTTAAAAATTGTCACTGATAGGATTAGAATAAAAAACTAGAAATTCAATTCTATATTTGATTCAAATACCTTTCTAATGATGCCTCATTTTCCTCATTTAAACATTGTATGACCCAGTTCGAGATGTCACAAATCTTTGAACTCATTGCGGCGGGGTGATCTAACAAGCTTGCATGGTAGAGGTTCAAACTAGTCAAAACATCATTTAATAGCCCCATATTAGACTTTTGTGTCAACATTATGAAAATAATTGTTGAGAAATTTCATATGATACTTTGTTTTCCCTAATTGAATATCGAATGGTGACGTGGCAACATTTGCAAGTTTAAGTACAGTGTGGGACCCACTGCTAAATTGTGGTTTAGATGACAAATATTCTTGGCCAAAATTGAGGATATAGGTGGCACATGATCAGTTGGAGGAATGAGTAGACTTGACAGGCTCATTGATACCTTTCCAATGGTGTTCCCCATGCTTCATTTCGACTCTGTCTCATACAGCCTCATTCTCAGTCTCCTTTAGTGAAAGTCAAAGTCAACAATGTTGACTTTGCATGCATTTCAAGGGAAATAATAAAAATAATAAATTTAAAATGTAAAATGTAAAAAAGTGTGGGAGGAGAGCATGGGCATGCCATGCACCCCTCCCATGCAAAATTAGAAAAAGGAAAAATACAAATTTTGGAAAATACAAATCCCTTGCCCCCTCTCTTTCAAGCTCATTTGACAGGTTTGTTGGAGAGGGGAGAGAGCTATGGTTCATGGGAAGTAGGGGGATAACAAGTATTACAACCATTCAATAGGAATCCTTCAAACAAGCAAGTACCCCAAGCTACCCAATCCTAAAAAAAATCTCTATTGTTGATCAAATTTCATCCTTGGTTGTTTTTCCCATGTTTTATGGCCAAGTTAATCATCGGAGCATGTGATCTCATTGGTTGAATATCTGAATAAGGTTTTTTATGAGAGTCTGAGTGCATTAGATTTATAGTTCAATATTTCTTTACTGGTAATTTTGTTATTGTTGGGATGATTTTATGTGTGTGTTGGTTCCTATTCTAGTCCTTCAAGTGTTGTGTATTTGTTGGTTGGTTTGCTTAAGAATCATTAGTTTACTTGGAAATATGTGGCTAAAATTTTATTGTTGGTTATGATTATTTATTAAAGATTTTGGGTGCAATCAACATTTTTCAGAAATTATGTTGGTTTTTTTATTGCCTAAGTGATTTTCTTGGCAAAAAAATGCAAGAGGAAGGGGATTTGAACCCCTCTTGGGCTCCAGGCCCTCTTTTTTTTTTTAATTATTCTGGGTTGCTTTTTTTCTTGGATATAACATGATTGTTCTGGAAAATTTGAAGAATATTTGGTTTGAACCCCTAACCTTCCCTCCCTCCTTACCCCTTTTAAATTCCAAAGAAAAAAAAAACGCAGATTGGAGAGGGAGGGGGTTGAACTCATGAATTCTCTTCCTTATCTCCCCTAATCCATACGATATACAACTCCTATCCACATTTAAATGATTTCTCACCCTCCTATTATTCCCCCCACCCTCCTCCTCTCTTTTATCCTCTCTCCCATTCCCCCAAACCCCTCGGCCCTCACACTCTCTTCCCATCTCACTTGGTTGTGGCTCCACCATGGCTCCTTGATTCCCTATCATTTTTTATATATAAACTAGGTCTATACAAGGTTATACATCCCATGAACTCCACAAGCATGAAAACCAAAATTTTATTTTATGAAGATTCATATGGTGCAAGGGGTGGCATGTCAAAGTTTTTTTTTTAAGATATCTTATATATGCTCTAAAGTATTTTTTTCATGAAAAAAATACTAGCATGTCATTAGCATTAGATGGCACCATATGGTTGTTTAAATCCATTGTTTTAGATTCCTCCATAGAATATGATCCTCCATTGTCCCCTCTAGAGGGTGTAGTCCCATTTTCCTCTTCCCTCTAAGCAATTTGTATCTACAGAGAGTAAATTAGAATTTTGAGAAAATTGTCCTCATCCTAGAGCTTCCCCACCATGACCCTATGCTAATATAGAGTGTCCAATGTAAAGGATGTTGTGAAAATAAGAGAATTGACCCTAATAAATAGGTGGTAACGCTCCAAGAATTTTATGTCCTCCATTTCCTCTTCCTAGTGAACATCACTTTCTCAGTTTTCCATTACAGGCCAATTGCCCAGAGTATCCAACACTTGATTGTGAGGATATAGAGAATAAATTAATACAACCAATCCCTCACGACGTACAGGCGGACCACCAAATAAACCACTCCCCTCTTGAACCAATGCACTAGAGAAGGAGCAAACCAAACTACAAAAAAACTTATTCAACATGAAGTTGAGAAGCAATATAACATCCATATCTTCATTGCCACATTTAATAGCAAAACCACCAATCTGAATTAGTACCATACATACACCTCGTACCTTAATATCCTTGTTAGAATAATCTCCCACAAGGTGGTCATGTGAGCACACAATCTTGCAGATGACATTGCCCAAATTAGGCAGCCTAATATGTACTTCCACCTCCTTTCCTTGCACTTTCATCATGGTTGATTTCCTGTTTTGGGTCATATCCATCATACTTGGAACGATATTGTACAAGACTCGTACCCTATTTACAGATCTCCTCTCGTTCCCACGAGAGAAAATACTCTTCCCACTCATGAAACTAATTGTCTATATTTCCCTTGGATTCATGATATGGCAATGAATTAATACATGCATGCACTCTCCACGTGGTCCAGACGAGCCCCACAAAAATTCCCATCCCTCATCATTAAGGAGGGGTGTCAAATCACACTTCACCACAAACCCCCAAGGAACTAGGGGCTAAACCAATGGCTCTATTGGCCATTTCATCAGCTTATTTGTTATCTTTGCGAAGAACTTGGAAAAACTAAACAGTGATATTTGACAAAGAGATCTAGATATGCTCAATAAGGACCTTCAAGCTAGGATCCAATAACAAAATATCTGATAGTGTTTTTTGTATCACCAACAATGTTCATATGATTAATTTGCCTTTTCTTTTCAAACTGCACCCCCTGAAAAACCGCATAAGCTTATGCCTTGTTATTCATGGTTGTACCAAGATTCCAATAGAAATCGAATTCTTGATTTCCTCTAGGGCCATAAACCACCCCTCGCACACCTGCCTACCCTAGATTTCCTTTAGAATCCCCATCAAAACATAGAGTATAACATTATCGGGAAGAAATCCAAGAGTGAAAATCTATCAAAGGAGAATGAAGCTACCAAAATGATCTATGTGACACCTTGTTACTAATTGTAACTAAAATACTAAGTTTGGACATCCAGAGCTCCTCCTCTATGTCCAGAATATGTGTGGCCTCCACTCTAATTCCATTGGAGTTAAAAAACTCTTCCATTTGACCCAAAGAGTGCATTGCTACAAAGCTAGGATTGGAGTGCTTATTTTTGAAATGACTCTATTCTCGACAAGCCAGAATTGCAAGAACACATATTTAGGGGACAACCTCCACGCTCTTTGAAACACAGACTTACCATGAAAAGATCCCTGATAGAATGACCCCCACTTTCCCAACAATGTTTTAATAGTTGCAAGACACACTACCTTATGGAACAATTCTGAATACACTAATTTCCATACCTGAATGGATAACTCACATTCCAAGAACAAATGATGAGACATTTGTAAATTTTTCAAATAGAGGGTGCAATGAAAGGGCCCTTGAAAACCCCTTTTACTCAAATTCCCCCTCGTAAGGGGCTTACCTTGGTTGAGTATCCTGTAAAATATATTGATTTTTGGAAGCTCGTCGTTATTCCAAATATTACTGCACACAGAGGATTTTTCTAGAAGAGTGGTTTGTTGAAGCAGAGCATTATAACCTTCCTTTACCGAGTAATCAACTTCTCCCCAACTTCGACTATATTATGCCTGCAAATGGACCGAGGCTTCCCCTTTAAGAGATAATAGTAAGTGTTGAACTAGATTGTTGTTGTTTGGGGGGGAGTGGACCCAAATCCTAGCCCTGGAAATCTCCATTGGAGTTTCAGGATGAAATATCAAATAACATGTGCTTGTGTTGAGATGAAAACCAACGCCTAAGTGGGACAAAAGAGAGATCCTGACAAAGAGGAAAGGAGCTTAGTAATCCATCATTCCATATATTGATATGCTTCCCATTTCTAGGAATCCAAGTAACATATTTTTGGAAGTGAGGGAGGGAAGCCCAAAGCAAATTCCAAATAGGATATCCAGACTGGCTACCTGGTGGATCATCCAAACATCTTCTTCTTTCCCCAAAAAAATAATTTTTTAGTAAGGCCCTTTTCCACCATTCGTTTTCCCCCATCACCATTCTCCATAATAATTGTGTCCCAAGGGCTATGTTCATCAATTCAGGATCTCAAACACCCAAACCCCCATGTTCCTTGGGGGACATTACCAAACTCTGGTTTTCCAAATGAAATATTTTAGTGTTATACTTACCTCCTTGCCATAAAAATTGTTATAACCCAAAATTGCACCAGACATGCTTACCTGGCATCAAGCCATCTCATTTGACTTCTTTGCAAAGCCACTATTGAACAGCTTCTTAAAAAACACTATTTTTGAAGGCATGCATGCCCTGCTCCACTACTTCACGCGTGTGTACCCTGGCTGACCCACTACAACCCGCGTATACCTAAAAAGCACGAAAAAATGGAAAGTTGCAAACGGAACACGCAGTTTTGGGTAAGTTAACTAAACTGAATAATCGTTCATAGTCAGTCACTCAACCAAATACCTAGCCCTTTATAGCCTATAAAATAATGGGTAGGGGTCCCATTTGAAGGAGGAAAATCATAGCAAAGAAACTATACTCGATTTAGTATTCCCCTTGCCCCAACCTTTTGTAACTATTGTGTGAGGAGAAGCATATACAGAAGCAATTGCAGCACAATTGAAGAGGAGCCTGGGACCAGATTCGAGGAGCAGTGGTCGATCTCACTATCGTAAGGTTACTCTTGTGAGATTAATAAAAGAAGTACTTTTCCCGTCCCGCCATATGAGATTGTCAATATTTAAATTTGAATATATTTTGATAGAATCTCTAACCCATTAGTTTATAGATCATATTCATGTGGAGTTATTTGTTTGTATTTTATGAATTCAGGTTAGTGTTGGGAGGAGAGTTGCAGTCAAGAAGCGACCAAGCGTTAAAGGGATCGACATCGTACACAGAAACTAAGGTACAGTAATTCGATCTCTTTAACCTTGAATCTGCATATGAATAATGGGGTTTATGATTGGGATGTTGGTAGAAAGTAGGAGACTTTAGGTCATTTCTACATGCATGATAAAACCCTTAATGCTAGTCCGTAGGAGGCATTTCCCATCCATAACAGAATTGGCGACCATACTGGGGATTCTCTAGGGTTTTATGGGGATACTTTTTGGGTATTTTAGAATTGGTTTATTACCTTTTTTCTAAGTTTTTTGCAAGAGTCTGAGATTGTAGGGATTTTGGTTTTTCATACCATTACTCCCTGCATGATTGTTTGGTTGTTTAATTTTCATCCTGGAAATTTACAAAGGTATACGCGGCCTGTAGAAGCCCTGCCCGCGTATACACGTGCCCTACCTTTAGACAGCCCGCGTATATTTGTCGGGTTGTTGAAGTGTCAGTTGCATGCTTAAGTCCATATTTTTTTTTTAGAGGCAATCATCCTGTTTCCTTGTCAGGAGTGATCCTTCTCAGGGGTTTCCTGAATTTGTTCATAGTCTCTATGTTGCAGTCTATAGTGTAGGAATAGCCTCAGATTATCTTTATTTGATCAAAATTTTTCTTGCATTTTTCTTTGCCAAAGTTATTTTTCTCTCTCTCTATGGGACTCTGGTTTTCCGTACCAGTGCTCCCTGCCTGGGCTAGATTGTGTTTTTCATTTTTTTGAGAATTTACAAGGATATACGCGCCCTGCAGTAGTTCTGCATGCATGCATACGTGCTCTGCCTTCGGACAACACGTGTATACATGCTAGCTACTGTGGTGACAATCACGTATCTGTGTTGAGGAGATATTTTGACAGAGAGAGGAAGTCATCCTCTTACCTGTCAGAATCCAGTCTTTTCAGGGGTCTTTTTGGTCTCTACCCTGGTCTCTGTGATCATAGTTGGTAGCCTAGGTTTGACCATAGCATAGTTTTCTTTTCATCAAACAGATTTCTTGAATTTTCTGTAGTAGAGTCTTAGACAAATCTGTGAGTTTTTTTTTTTAGATCAACCCTTTTTGAGTTTTTGGTCAAGTGACTCCCTACGATCTGCAGTAGGGCTAGAAGTGTTTGTTGGTTTCTGTTTTGTCTTCACTTTATCATTTTTCTTGCTTTAGAAGAAAGAAAAGGAATCCATTTTTCAATTCTAGTATTTTGAAGCATGTTGAAAATTTTTACTTCTTGGTTTGGTTAAAGAGTTGGTTGTTTGCATTAATCAATAGGAAAAAGATTGTTTTCATAATTTCTTGGTTGATTGACCTAGGACAATAAGTATCTCGTAGTTGAGAAAAATCTTGTTTGATTTTTCAGTTAAAATATCTTGGAAAGAAAAAGTTTGAAAAGTTGGTTTAAAAAAATTTAAAAAAAAGAAAATCTGAATTTGTCAAGAAGAAGTTATTTTGTTTTCAGCTTGCTATTTATCTTCTCTTTCATCTCTCAAAACATCACTAGTTTCACTTTCATAACCTTTCACTTAAGACAAGCCCATAAAAATTAACGATCAATTAAAATCAACTAGACTTTATGCTTTGTAGGGTACATCAACTAGTCTAGGCTAGAGCCTTGATTTAGGATTGGAGAGGAAACTCTTCAAGGCTGAAAAACAAACATAAAAGTTTGTGCTAGGGAGTGTCAAAAGTCTAGTATCGTAAAATTTATCTGGTACCCCCCTCTAACATAGGGGATAAACATGAGGTCACATAAGGAAAGGTAGCGGAGATAACCCCTCCAAAGCCGGACCAAATGTAGTGGGGAACGCATATAGAGGGCTTGTCTTGGGATTCCATTGATTGCATTTTCCATGGAGCTTCATGGGTCTCGAATCAGTTCCAGGTCCTCAGTCGTCTTCCAGAACACTTTCTTTCGATACCCTTGATAGGTTTCAGGCTTGATACCCCGCTCATTGCGGTCCACCCGACTGTCGACTATACCGACCTGGTGACTGTTTGCGCGCTGGCAACCTAGTTGCCTATCTTTCTAAGTGACTTACACAGGTGACTGTGGGGGTGTACCGTGCTACCTAGGATAGACATCGGGCCATGCTTTATATATTATACCTGGAGGGTGCTTCCGTATTCAAGTTTCACTTGCATCGGTAAGTTTCTCTAGTGTTGGTTGTTGTAACTGTTCTTCCAACTAGTTAGTGACTGCTTGTTTTATCTCATAGGTACTTTTTAGTGCATGCTGGTTTTCAAACGATTATAGATTTCCCTAGTGTTTCTTTGATATTCTCACACAATGGAGGATCAGGATTTTTTCTAGTCATGAAGGCTTATGGTCCTACCGTCGTTTGACCTCAAACCCCCCCCCCGCCACTGCTAAGGAAAAAATTAGACCAGCAAGGGTCTTTTGAGACAACCAGGTTACAGGAAACTGTGCCCAACCCATCTTCGAGAGAAGAAATTTTGATTCTGGAGGAACCAATCATTTCTGACCTCAGATCAGAGGCTATTGGTCCTTACAACCCTCCCATCACTGATCTATCGTTGCCCATCATCGTACAGGTTCTACCTTACGAGCATCTGGTAGTGTCACCAGCAACAATGGAAGCACGCGTTGCCACTTCTTCAAGGAATACAGATATTTCCTTTACAACTGTCACTACTGGGGGTGTTCCACCTCCTAACCAACCATCGTCGGTCTGGGACACCATGGTCTCGACTACTTCTACCTTGGGCAGTGGTCTGATTGCATCTATGACGAGGATCACTGCTCCGTTTACTCATAACACGATAGGCTCTCCTTTATCATATGGGATGCCTGGCTTCGGTACGAGTATTGTACTTTCCTCCTCCACTCTACAAAATTTGAGTCTAGGGGTAGGGAGTTCCATCACTCCTCTGCAAGGATATATTGGGGGCACTTATGCTCCCTTTATCACTTTCCCTTACGGCGGGGGTCATATACCCCCTTCGTCCCCCTCGCTCAGTGGTGTTCCTCAACACTCCGTTGGGCCTAACATAAACTTGTTTGGAGCAGGTATTCAAGCACTCCCTCCTTATAATATGTCAATTAGTTCGACACCTTTCTCTTTATTTGGCGCATTTGGTAACAACGCTTTCTCGTCAACTGTCGTTTCGACCGGGGGAAACCCTAGTTATGGACAACCACATCCTATACAGAGTACTATTCTTGCACAAAGGGCACACTTAGGAATTGTTTCCTCACAAGGATCTTGGAATCCATGGCAGGGACCAGTCCCCTTACCGGGGAAGCTAATCGTGGACAACCCTTTCCATACCCAGTGGAACCCCGAGCAAGGCCCAATGCCTATGCTCGCTAGATCGGCAGGGGGAAACCCCTCCCAAAATCCTTGGAATGCAATGCAAACTTAGCCATTTACATCTTATTACAAGAACCAGTAGATGATATCTCAACAAGCGCCCAATCCGTACAAAGGTCACGGTCATGGTTATTACTAGAGCCCTAGACAGTAACCTAACTTTTCCTGGCAACCTGTTGTCAGTCAAACCCTAGTCTCCTTTTTCCCCGGCTACAACCCACAACCCAAACTACTGTTTCTGGCAACCCTGCACTTGCCAGATTTGACAAGGCTCTTAAATGAACCCATATGTCATGATCTGAGTTGGCCTCCCATGCCGACCAAGTTGCCTTTGGACATTCCAAAGTTTGAGGCCAATCCTAACGAAGATCCTGGTGATCACGTGACTACCTTCCACTTATGGTGCTCTTCCAACTCATTAAGAGATGACTCCGTTCAGTTGTGATTGTTTCAACACACTCTCATAGGGAGTGCTATGAAATGGTACATTGAGCTCGACCTCTCACAATACTCTTACTTCGACGAATTGGCAATGGTTTTCCTGAACCATTTCCAATTACCTGTGAGATCCGACGTCGGCACAGAATTTCTATCCAATTTCGAGCAGACAAAAGCGAACCATATCTCCGATCATATCCAAGAATGGAGACATCGGAAGAGTTTGATCAAAGTGCCAGTCCCACTAGCATTCCTGCTAGAGTGGTTCCTTAAGTCTTTGGTACCCCAGTTATCTAAATGTGTCGCAATGTCCGGAGTGTTTTCCAAGGAAGACACGATAATGAGAGTGCAACAACTAGAGCTAATTTACTGTCAATTTGGTTTACTCTACGAGATTTTTCCGGATGCACCGAGGTCAATCCTTGAAAAAACCAGGAAAAGGTCTAGACCACATGCTGATGGCATTATTGGTTCAGTGCAAACCAATCCCGTTGATCCATTGACAAATCAATTGAAACAATTGTCGATACAACAGACAACGGACAACCAAACCACTAGTTTGGTTGCTCCCCCTATCCAAAATTTGGATGTACACAATATGCAAATGACCAACCCAAAGGCCACCCAGTAGCCTGATGGAAAGAAGAAACAACGAAAAAAGGGTAAAGGGGATAAGAAACCCACCGATAATGTTGGCAGGGGAGACACTGAAAAGAAGAAGTCAAAGTATCCTTGTAATATTTGCAAGGAATACCACCCGACCCATCAGTGCCCTTGGCTTGCAAAGGCCCAGAAGTTATTGGCACAACAACAACCTGTCATGTTAATGAACCTGTTCCCACACGGGCAAAATCTAACTCAAGCCTCCTCGAGCGCGGAGGGGGTCAGTCAAGGACCCCCTCCGTATTCAAGTAATCCTTCGTCTGCAAACGTGTATATGATGAAAGGTGATGTTTATATAGTGACTAGAGCACATGATTACGGAAAGCTAGGCACCTCTAAGAAGGGTAAAGAAGCCAAAAACCCACCTCTTCCTCTTCAGATTGAGAAGACGTTGAGTGAAACAATGACACGCATCCCCAGAGGTGCATTCAAGAAAGCTTCTTACAACCCAAATGCAAGGGCCGCTCAGAACTACTCTGTGGTGGAAGATTTATCACAAACCCCTTGTGCGATGTCTGCTTTGGAAGTCCTCCAGAGTTTCCCTTCCCAGAGAAAGGTCCTATCAGTTTCCCTAGGCTCTATCGAGACTTGTAATACGGGAACAATCATGCTTGATACCTCCGAATTAAAAGCTCATCTTCCTTACCACATCGCTTTTCAGATAGTAGTGGCTTATACCACGAAAACTTTTACCCGGAATATTTTTTGTACAGTGGTGGATGAGGGCGCCTCAACATGTTTGATGTCTTTGGCGTGTTGGAAGGCCATCGTCCAACCCCTTTTGTCTCTGTCACCTACTCTACTTACATCTTTTGACGGTTATTCTTTCCGACCACATGGGAACATCCCCTCTTTCCCCGTGCAGTTGGGGGGAAAGACCATGTGTGTCGAAGTTGAAGTGGTCGATGCGTCCCTCGACTACAATGTTTTGTTAGGGAGGAGTTGGACCTATGCTATGCAAGTAGTGGTTGTGACAGTGTTCCAGGACTTGTTGTTTCCTCATGAGGGTCGAATTGTGACCATTGATCAATTATCCTTCTCCCGTCCTAACCCTTCATCGGGAGTCTCCACGGTCCCGATGATTGATAACCCCTAGCCTGACATCATCAATGTAGGGGTTGGTCTATTCCCATCATTGATGGGTACTTTTTATCACTCGCCTCCGACCGACAATGTCCATTATATGACGGTTATCCCTGACCAGCCTCACGCTGAAATTTTTCAAATCTTGTCGTTTCGCACGACATACTTTCAGGATCTGTGGATCCTTCCTTCCCCATCTACTACAATGGAATGGAAAGAGCACCATGGAATGGTCGTGCCTTTGTCCATGGCAGAACTTGCATACTCGATCATCCAACGAGCTTCTGTCGACCCCGATCTGACTCCATCACAAGAGTTAGATCCGGTGCTCAAACCTATTTGGGCTCAAGGTTCCCTTGTTGATATAGATTCTTTAAACTTAGTCTTGCCTTCAGACAAAGTGATTATTGAGGCAATGACTATTCTGGACAGACCCTGGGATGATCTTCATCATAGATCCTACTGCCTCCCAAAGTTAAGACGAATTGAAGTAGGAGAATTCACTCTGACCATGAATGGAGATAAAGATTGTCCTATCAATCCTTTGGCAACATACGTAGTTTACGCTGAAGAAAATATGGTCACAATAGCCGAGCCGATACCTATTGACATCTCTAGAACCCCTGGCATCGTGGAGAATATCTTCATCGGAGCGGGCTGCTCCCTCGAGGAAATTCAAATTTACACAGATTTATTTAAAAAATTCTGCGACGTTTTTTCCTGGTCTTACGAGGAAATGTTAGGTATAGACCCAAGAATTGTTGAACATGAAATCACGACTTATCATGATGTCAAACCAATCTGGCAGAAGCTTCATCCGGTCAATCCTAGGAAAGCAGCAGCTATCAAGGATGAAGTAGAGAAACTACTTAAAGTTGGTTTCATCTACCCCATTTAATTGACTCAATGGGTGTCGAATCCCGTGCTAGTCAATAAAAAACAGGGTACAAATCAAACCCGAGGACCAACACAAAACCGCTTTCATCTGTCCATGGGGTACATTCGCTTATCGTAAGATGACTTTTGGTCTGAAAAATGTTGGAGCTACGTTTCAATGGGCCATGTATTTTGCTTTCCACGACCTCAAACACATAGTCAAGGATTACCTCGATGATTTAGCATCACGATCTCGCAAGAGATATGATCATCTGGAACACCTCTGACTTATCCTTGAACGGTGTCGCTACTACCGAATCCACTTGAATCCAAACAAGTGTAGTTTCGGCGTCACATCAGGCCATATTTTAGGTTTCATCGTTTCGACAACAGGGATCATGGTTGATCCTCTCAAGGTTGAGGCAATAGTTCAATTACCTCCCCCGTGCACCATACCTCAGCTTCAGAGTCTATAAGGAAAGGTGAATTTTCTATGGCGTTTCATCACAAACTATGTCAAGATCACAAAGGGTTTTATGTGTTTATTGAAGAAGGACGTTCCTTTTCATTGGGACGAAGTTGCTCAATGCTCTTTCACAGCATTGAAAAGCGCCCTCATATCAACCCCTCTACTTCAGCCAACCAATTATAATAAAGATTTCCTATTATACTTGGCCACTACAGAGTCAACCATCGGTATGGTCTTAGTTTAGGAGGATGATTTACTCTCAGAATACGTGATTTATTACCTGAGCCAAAGCCTAGTTGGACCGAAACTCAATTATTCCCATATCAAAAAACTTGTGTTGGCAACAATTCATGCTGTCAAATGGTTCCATCATTATATATTGTTTCGTAAGACCACCATCATTGTCGTCGTGAATCCATTTCAATACGTATTGACACGATGATTCATCGGTGGAAAAATCAGTAGATGGATAGTTATCCTCCAAGAATTCAACTTGGAATTCATTTCAGTGAAATCCAAAAAGTCGATGGTCTTCACAGAACTCATATTGGAACTTCTAGTCAAATCAGGTGATGTTATACCCAACGAGTCACCTATCCAAGGAGACATGTTTTTGATCGCGTCTTTTGACCCCTGGTATGGAGATTTGCTTGTCTACCTCCAGAATTTGAAGTGTCCCGCCTCAGCTTCTGATGATGAGCGTTGCCATATACGCCATCAGGCTAAGAATTATCTCATACTCGAGGACACATTGTATCGTCGAGGTGTAGATTTCATCCTTCGTCGATGTTTCACTCATGAAGAAGCGAAAATAATGATTAACTATTGCCACACTGGAGCATGTGGTGGTCATTTGTCTGGGTTGGCAACAGCCCAAAAGATTCTACGCATCAGTTACTTATGGCCGACATTAATCAAAGATTGTGTTGAATCGGTCAAGAAGTGCCACCCATGTCAGATATTCTCTCGGAAGATGAGGGCACACCCCGCTCCCATGTTTCCTGCTATTACCATTGGTCCCTTCACTAAATGGGGGATTGATTACACTACATACAACCCCCCTTCAACAAGGGGGCACTGCTATATCATCGTAGCAGTAGAATACTTCACCAAGTGGGTCAAAGCTATGCCAACGTTCAAAGATGACGGGGAGACATCCACTCTCTTTTTGTTCAACCAGATAATTGCAAGGTTCGGCGTCCCGAGAGAGATTGTCACTGACCATGGCAGTCACTTTCAGAACAAAATGATGACCAAGTTAACATCAAAGCTTGGGTTGAGGCAAGAAAATTCATCACCTTATTACCCCCAAGCGAATGGTCAGGTGGAAGCTGTAAATAAATATCTTAAAACCATTCTACAACAAACAACCAATTCGGCCAAGTCAAATTGGCATTTGATGTTGTATTCGTCATTATGGGCTTACCAAACATCTATTAAGACTGCAACTGGTTTCTCACCCTTTCAACTCATTTACGGGTTGGAAGTAGTCTTGCCTACAGAATGTCAGATCCCATCATTAAAATTGGTTGTATAGTTATTTCCAGATACTTCACCACTTGAAGAACGGTTATTATACCTCAAACAGATCAATGAACAACGTCGTGATGTGGCCTTGTCTAACGAGGCTCACAAACAGAAATTTAAGTGTCAGTATGATTGGTCCGTTCATCCTTGAATTTTATCTGAAGGCGACCTTGTCCTAGTCTACGACCAAGATAAGGACCCCCTGGGGGCAGACAAGTTCAAACCCATGTGGCTCAGACCTTTCATCGTGAAATAAGTACTACAGAAGGGAACTTTTCATCTGGTGGAATTTGAGGGAAATGTTTTGGCGGAGCCTAGGAATGGGCTCTACCTCAAGAAGTATTAATCATAGGTGGGTCGCCTTGGGTGATTTTTTTTGTAATATATGTACAGTCTTTGTACTATTACTTTTTGGGTTTTTTGGTCTTATGGATGTGTCATTTTTTTTATGTCATCTTCTTCATTGTGGCAGATGTCAAGTGAATCAAAGGTGTTTGTTGGATTCGTGGATGGTACTAGTTGGCACACTTAGAGGCTTGCCTCCACAACTTGGGTAATTTTCACACCTTAGGGCCAGTTGCTATCTTCAGGAGGTATATGTTTAGGTGACACCACAAACAATGTCATTGAATATATCATAGTTATTGAGTTACTTCGTGACACTTTGTCACTGGGTATCTCTCACCTCTGGGTCTATTTAGAGGCTCAGTTGGTTGTGTCTCAGTTAAATGGAGTTTACCATGTTCATGACCCTACTCTACACTGACGATTCCTTAGGGTGCGCCTCTTAGAATGAAGCTTTGATTATATTACATATTTCCATATTCCTTGGAGATTAAATCAAGTTACAGATACTCTAGCTAATCAAATATTAGATTTGCATCTTGCACACATGTAAGAAAGACACACACATGCACATGTAAATACTTTTGAAAAATAGATGTAATCCATAAGACATAAAAAGACATAAAAATCCATATATAATATCAAAAATATCAGAGTACATGGGTGGGCGCAAGCACCTCAAAAATACGTCCAGTAGAAAGTCACGGGGCTTATGCCCTCAAAAATATACAAGTAGTTCCCTTGGCACGTAAGTTGCCTAGCCTAAATAAGGACGGGGCATGTTGGCCCTGTTATAATGATCAACGGTGTTTGCCAAACGTCGAAAATGCCAGACCCACGTCCGTGGTACCCCCACTACATGAGGTTGCATGGATGGTGGCAGATACTCAATCTTTTCCATGGGGACTGTGTGAGTAAGCGAGGTAAAGTTCTGCTCTAACCGTCTCAAAACTCTCTCAGCCTCACTGGCTGGAGGTCCCCCTGCTGCTACTGGTCCGCCAGCTGCAGTTGGTCCTGCCTCTAGTCGTGGACGTCGCCTATTCCTCGCGAAGTCTGCTGGACGCACTAACCCCACATCTGCACATAACACATACTTAATTGTCAGATACTATGGTATATACAAAAAAATGATATATATAGAAACAACATAAAAAATAAATAAATTTTAAAAAGAAAGAAAAACACAAAGAAAACTGACCCATCTCTCCTCGCTGCTCTCCGGGAGGTACCGGAATCTCAAGATCTCTCGAGAAGTCGATCCTGGCATAGGGGTAGTCCTCTATAACCGGAATCTGTCACGCCCACCAAGAAAAAAACTTTTCATCAAAGGCCTCNNNTGCGGGGTGAGAGGACGCATGCCCTCGGATCGTCTCTCTAGGACTAAGACCTTGTACTCTCTCAAAGAATAAATCACAAAGGATTGTCCCAAATCCAAAGTTCCTATGCCTCCGCATACGGCACTATGTCAACTACTTCTTCATGCAGTCTAGCAATGTGGTACTCCAGCCAAATATTTTTGTATTTAAGCATTGAATCACATAGTTCATGTGCACCCGGGAGGCCTGATGTAGAACCGCAGATCCAGTGATCCGTCCAATAAGAAAAACTATCGCTTTCAATGATAGGTCATAGATCTTGCTTATTGGCACCTGCGAGCTCATCTTGTCAGTACCGGCTTCACAGTGAAGTCCAATCAACTCCACTATCTTGAGAGGCCCAAAAGGAAAAGTGTGGAAATTGACTGGTTCCCCTCTCCTTGAGAGGCCAGTCAAAAATTATATGTCCTCAATCGTTGGAGTCAACGATTGACCCTCAAACATGAAGGCCTATGCGTCAGGGTTCCAGTAGTCAACCAAGGCGTTCAGTAGCCTAGGTTGTGTATGCATGAAAGACCAATCGAAAATCTTTATCAAACCACATTGCATTTGTGGCAAGAGCATTAGGATCCTCGTCGACCAAAATATCAATGTCCTCATGCTCCCTTTCTCTCCAGTGAACATACATCCTGCAGTTTACAAGTTTTGGAGAAGTTAGCCCTTGCATTTTTTTTATTTTTTCCACATCGTAGAGGGTACAAGTGGGCTATAATGCACACAGTCATGTGTGCACGCGTGCAGTCTTTCCTCTATACGTGTGCACACACGTGTTGTCCTAAGACAACCCGCGTATACATAGGGCCGACCCTTTTACTGTCGGTGCCCCCTCAAAAAACAAAATAAAATGCATAAAGGAATAATGGAAATGCAAGGGGGGTTAGTATGTACTTACTTGGTCCAAGCAAAAGTTCGTTTCTTCCACTGAATCTCTCGGAATCAATTCTTTTCACAAAGGGGTATTTTTGGTTTTTAGTCAATATCTCAATTTGCAATAGTGATAATGAGCTGTCGACTTCTATTTATAGACCTTTTTGGCCACTTTTTGTCAATTTTTGGACCCTTTTGTCATTTTTTCTAAATTGAAAATCATTTATTATGGTTCAAGAGTTTTCTATGGATTCTTACGATAATTTTTACTTTGGATATTGGGGAACCTTTTTGAGATTTGGGTGTTTTTAAAAAGTTCCTTTGGTAAAAAGTCATTTTTTCCAACTAATTGCATTTAAGTTAGAATTCCACCCCTACTTTCTGCATCTCGTTGTCTTTATCACTGTGCCATAGGATCGATCCCACCGATTTGTGACACGGAACCATCATTACCGCTTTAGAAGTGTCCTATTTTTAGTGGTAGATCCTACCTTAACATGGATGCCCTAGGTAGATCCTGGTTGCATTTTGGTGTCCATGCCGTCACTAATGACCGTAGGCTTGGGAGTCCTTATTAATTTATCCTGATTACGAGTTTGAGCCTCATGTGCATAATGCATTATCACTCTTGACCTCACCCTCAGGACTCCCAGAACATAACGGGTCTTCTTTTAAGCCCTTTTCATACCCTCTAAAAATGAAAATATTGTCGAGCGATCTTGTTGACTTTCACGCTCGCTAAACTGAAATTTGAAGTCATGTCTATCCAGCGGTAGTTTACCCCTTTTTTCGGTCTGGATGGTCAACTGTACGAACAAAGGTATACTCTAGTAGCCTCAGTTCCCTAGAAGAGTATTCTCAGGTATGATTTTAACCTTTTTTCGGGCCTGGGGGACTAAATTTACAAAAAAAGGAACCCCCAAGAAGTCCATACTTAAGATCTTTTCAGACTCCCTAAAATTGAAAAGATCATCGAGTGACCTTATTCTTTCACACTCATTAAATTGGTCCAAAATAACATTCCTAACGGAGTCCATGGTTAATCTTTTTTCAGACTCCTTAAAAATGAAAAAATTGTCAAGTGATCTTGTCTTTATCACACTCGTTAAAATGGTTTTGAATAGACGTCTTTTCGGTGCTAATTTACCCCTTTTTCAAACTGAATAAACTATCTTCGAAAAATATACCCCCAGTGGAGTCTCCTTTTACATTTTTTTTCAGACTCTCTAAATATGAAAAATTGTCGAGCTTACCTTCTCTGGGCTCATTAAATTACATCAAGGGATGTTACCATTGTGTGTCTTGTTAACCGTGTTTTCATACTTGCATCTTTGGCCTAATGTTGGCTCCATGTTTCTCTCAACTGAACCATATGAAGCATGCCTTATACACAAGCCCTGTAGCACTTTGCCTCTGCGTCTTGACACCTTTAGCCCCTGGATGATTTTTCCCGAGTGTCCTTTTCCTGCATATGTCCCTTTTCCTTGAGCATCCCTGTGTTATGTGTGCTTGGAACTAGTATGTTTGTGACACTCGATCCTCCTTTGTAACGTAGCATTCTTTTATTATTTTTCAAGCTTTCCAAAATTATTGAAAAAGATAAAAAAAAATCAAATATACCCCAAAAAGAGAAAGGGAAAAGTATTTTCCTTTTATTGGCAGCACAATGAGTCGCCCTTTGACAAAGCACATCCTTTCATTTGTTCGTCAAGCCCTGGGATTTAATATGACCTTAGGAAGTTGTTCTCGCTACATAGAGTTGTGCCCTCCTCCGTTTGGTTATTCTTCCAAACATATGGAGAGTTTGTGGTGCCTCCTGCATCATGAACTCCTGTCAAAATATCATGTTGTCTGAGTCTCATCTTATGTCGTTCTATTGTCCAGGGGAAGTTATTACCTAGTTTGAGTTGGCCCCCTCTGCAAATTGTCTCTTACCCTCATGCTCGATCATCCCAAAATCCCAATCAATTCTTTGTTCGAAATCCATGAATCCCTCAACCTGATCATCAAAATCCTCTAGTCTGTTCCTGACAATCTGTCGAAGACCTCTGGGTAGTGAAGTCGTACACTCATATTACACTCCTACCCGATTTGTGAATATTTTGAAGTTGTTGCTCAAGCTCTGAAAGCCTCATCTCTAGCCATCAGGCCTTATTCGCTTCTTGAAGATGGATACTATACATATATATCTTTTTGATTTCGAGATGTAGATCCATTGTGTATTGCTCGCGGCTACACTTTATATAGTTATATGACATGGATATACAGTGTATTTGATTGGTAGCCATGATTTTATTTCATTCCGAGCATGGGTATGGCCACCTCGGTAAGACAATTTTTATTTTGCAGATGGCACCTCCTGAATTTTGGTCCCTCGGCTCACTTGTTTGGTACGTTGGTGAATATTGATAATGTATTTCAGCCATCAGATGCTCTTCTGACCTCACACATTAGGGGGCATCTGTTATAACCCTAAATTTCACCAGACATGCTTATCTGGAATCAGGCCATCTCATTTTACTTCTTTTCCAAGCCACTACTGAACAACTTCTTAAAAAACACTCTTTTTGAAGGCATACACGCCATGCTCCACTAATGCACACGTGTGTACGTTGGATGACCCACTACAGCCCGTGTATACCTAAAAAGAAAGAAAAAATGGAAAGTTGCAGACATAACACACAGTTTTGGGTAAGTTAACTAAACCGACTAATCGTCGATATTCGTTCACTCAACCAAATACCTAGCCCTTTCTAGTCTCTAAAAGAAGGGGTAGGGGTCCCATTTGAAGGAGGAAAATCATAGCAAAGAAACTATACCCAATTTAGTATTCCCCTTGCCCCAACCTTTTGCAACTATTGTGTGAAGAGAAGCATATACAGAAGCAGTTGGAGCATAATTGAAGAGGAGCCCAGGACCAAATTCGAGGAGAAGTGGTTGATCTCACTATTGTAAGGTTACTCTTGTGAGATTAATAAAAGAAGTATTTTTCCCATCCCGCCATATGAGATTGTCAATATTTAAATTTGATTATATTTTAATAGAATCTCTAACCCATTAGTTTATAGATCATATGCATGTGGAGTTCTTTGTTTTTATGAATGCAGGTCAGCGTTGGGAGGAGAGTTGCAATCAAGGAGTGACCAAGCGTTAAAGGGATTGACATCAAACATGGAAACTAAGGTACAGTAATTGGATCTCTTTAACCTTGAATCTGCATATGAATAATGGGGTTTATGATTGGGATGTTGGTAGAAAGTAGGAGACTTTAGGTCATTTCTGCGTGCATGATAAAACCCTTAATTCTAGTCTGTAGGAGGGATTTCCCACCTACAACAGAAATTTACTTATTTCTTGAGACAAATATTTTTAAATTCCAACATGAGCCAAAAGATTTGAGAATTGAAAAATAGGGAGAGAGGACAAAATAGATTTCACAAGCACCTTTCTTCCTGTTGGGTTCAACCAGTAAACACCCCAAATTTCCAACTTCTATTTTATTTTTTGTATAATAACTTGCCATGATTCACCTGATAGCGATTTCGAACAAATCAACAATTCCATATATTTAAAATTTTTCCAATCAGCTGAGAACGGTAATTGGAAGATGTGATCTATACCCATCAAAATATGAGAATTGATATTACAAGTGCATAACTGACTTATATTTTGTTTTATTAGCCCCCCTGAGATAAGTAAACTAGTCCAACAAAAGTTTAAATATCTGAGAAATAATTTTTTAGGCTCCTCCCATCAGCGAAGCCTCAGCCACGAATTGGGAATGATTAATTATTTTGACCCCTCCGACGATTTGAATTCTTGAGGTTTCTATTTAGCAACACTCCCATTCTAGTCTTCTATTAAGATATTTCACCAAAAGAACATAAAGAAGAGGGGAGAGAGAAAAACCTTGTATTAGTCCCCAAGATGCTTTGAAAAACGGGGTTGGCATGTCGTTGATCAAAGGAGCAATCCATGTATTGTTGATACAAGAACCAATCCAAGAGATAAAAGATTGATTTAAGCCATTTTTCTTCAAGACTACATTAAGAAAACTGTGTTTGGATTTTGTCAAATGCATTGGCCATATCAATTTTTATAATCATACATTTTTCCCCTCGGGCGTAGCTCGAGTGAATGGCCTCATGTACCAGAATGATATTATCCCAAATTTTTTGTTTCCCCACAAATCCCCCTTGATTAAGAAGAATGAGATTACATAAAAATGGTTTCATCCTATTTGCAATAATATTTGCCATAATTTTACAAGAGACATTACATAAAGAGATGGGGAAAAATCTATCAAAGGAAGAGCCATTTTTTTTTCCTTTTGGGATTAAGGCCAAGAAATATGAATTTTTGGCCCCTCCCATGAGTGACGATTTGTGCACATATTGAATCATCTCGATGAGATCATATTTAATAATGGACTAGCATCTTTTATAAAAGTGAATAGTAAAACCATCTGACCCAGGGGTTTATCAAGATTAAATTGGTTTATGGCTGCAAATCCTCTTCTATGAATGGCTTATTCAACTCCAAGTTGTCTTCTTATGAAAATTTCAAAGGAATGTGAGAGATGAATTTCTCACATAGCTCCACATTCATTTCTCCCTCTTCTGAGTAAATTTTTCCATAGTGCTAAAGTTTACTTTTCAATATCCTCAAAGGATGAAAACACTTCTCAAGATTTTGTTTTGATTTATTCAACCCTATTGTGTCATTGCCTAGCTTTGGCCTACTTATGTAAGAAAGACATATTTTGTCACCAACTTGAAGCCACAAACATATGGATTTCAACCTACACATGGACTCTTCATCTTTCAAAGACTTAACATAATTATGATACAGAGTTTGTTCTTGCTTCGATATATATGGAAGCACTTCATTACTAGAGAAGTATAGTTCTTTTCTTAGTTAACATTAACAATTATACCATAGCAGTAGAATAAATAATAGACAAAGTACACAAGATATTTATCATGGGAATACCCCAAATGGGGCGAAAACCCAACAACCTTTCTTAAATGAATTCCTTTCACATAGTCCAACCATTCACTAGCTCCTTAGATATTTACATACAAGAATCAAGACCTAACACAAGGCTAGAGCCTAGAAGTATCTTTCATAGCTATAGTAGCACCATACAGAAGTAGTACACCCTCTAGGAGAGATAGCGCACAAGAGAGAGATCACCACCAAAATAGCTCCAAGACTAGGCTACTGCGTCAACCTTCCTTCCTCAGACTTGCGCACCTTTTACCTCAAAGAATGAGAGTGTGTTGTGTCTCTAAATGAGAAAAGATGTCTCATATTTATAATATTATAGTCACTTCTACATGGGTCGACTTCTCATCTGGGATTCTTAATTAACTTAATTAATTTTTGGGTGAGCCTTTAATTAATTCTTGGGTGAGCCAACTTCTCTTCTAGAGACTTCTTGTTGTTTAATGGTCTTCCTGGACTTCCAAAATCTTCCCGCATCTAATATAGGTTTACATCGGAGGAAGGGTTCCTCCCACAACTACCAAACATCAGCACTACCTCTTATCTAGGGAGGTATATTTCATGATGTCTTCATCTAGTAGTCCATTGACTACTCTACAATATGATAACAGGCACATGGCTACCACAATGCCTTCGGTAGCTCGAATCATCAGACACAGTCTCTGTGATTAAATGGTAGCACACACAGCTACATCCAAATGATCTGGTAATCTTCATGTTAATCAGCTAGTAGCACACAGCTACTACAATTTCATCCAATAGATCACAACTACTGCCAAGTAGTACACAAATATTGTATAGTGATACATAGTCACTGCCAATGGACCACATCCACTATAGTAGCACACAGCTATTGTCCAGAGACACACAGTCTCTACCAGTGGTACTCAACCACTGAAGTAGCACATAGATACTATCCGGAGTCACATAGTCGTCATTGGTGGAACACATCCACTGAAGTAGCACACAACTATTTTTTGGAGTCACATAGCCTCCGCCAGTGGAACGCATCCACCAAAGTAGCACATAGTTATTGTCTGGACTCACACAGCCTATGTCATAGTATTACGACTATGTGTGTGATGTTTCTTCTCTCAACAAGTATGACGTTGCATTACCCCCCCAGTCACCTCACCTGACTGATCTAGGGAACTCTTGGCCAGAGGGGTTAGCCGGCATGAGAATAAACAACACACCTCCCTCTCAACAAGGGTGGAATTTCGACAACACTCCAAGCTTTTCCCTGAAGTGCTCATACTTCACTCTTGACAAGGGATTAGTGAGGATGTTCGCTATCTACTCGTCCGTGGATATGGATTAGAGCTTCACGACTCCTCTCTGCACCATGTCCCATATGTAATGATATTTGATCTCTATATGCTTAGACATGTCATGGAATACAAGGTTCTCAGTAAGCTTCACACAACTTTGATTATCACAATGTATCAAAGTTGGCTCCAATTCTAGATCAAATATCTCGGCTAGCAACTTCTGGAGCCACATTGCTTCACGTATTTCCATGCTTGTTGTGATATACTATGATTCTAATGTACTGAGTTCCACTTATGTCTGCTTCCTTCTCAACCATGAGATCATGCCTAATCCCAGACTAAAACATCATCCGAAAGTACTCTTCTGATCCATTTCCCTCCCTTCCCAGTCAGAATTTGTATATCCATGCAGATTCACATTCCCACTTGAGACATATCTCAATCCATATGCAACCGTACCATGAAGTTACCTCAACATATGATTTTTTTCCATCCAATGTACATGTCTAGGTTCAACCATGTGTTGACTCAAAGTATTCACTGCAAAGCATATGTTTGGCCTGGTGTTAAGTAGGCACATCAAGGATCCAATCAATTGTATGTACATCATGGAATCCACCAAATCTGAATATTTTTCACTCAAGAGCTTCATATTTATCATCATAGGTGTGGTCATGGACTTGCAGTCCATTATCCTGAATTTCTTCAGGATCTCAACAGTATATTTTCCTTGGTTAAGGAAAATCTCATATGATTTTTGTCATACCTCTAATCCCAAAAAGTAATGCATAAGACCTAGATCCTCCATCTCGAACTCTGAAGTGAGCTCCCTCTTACACCCATCAATGAGCTTCTAGTCCTGTGTTAGAAATAGGTCATCTACATATAGAACCAAGATCAATGGGCATCCATACTCAACCTTATAATAGAGGTTAGGATCTGCCTCACTCTTGGTAAATCCCAATATCATCAAATATCCATCTATTCTGGAATACCATGCCTTGGGTGCTTGCTTCAATCCATACAAGGCCTTCTTCAGTCTGCACAGGTGGGACTCCTTCCCATGGATCACGAAGCCTTGTGGTTTTTCTATGTACACTTATTCCTCTATTACACCATTCACGAAAGTAGTCTTGACATCCATTTGGTGTAATTTCCATCCCATTGCGGAATCAATCGCAATGATTGATCTAATGGAAGTGTATTTTTCTACAAGAGAAAAAGTTTTTTCATAGTCTTCTCCCTCTTTCTGGGAGAACCCTCTAGCCATAAATCTTTCCTTGTACTTCTCTATCCTACCATCTACAACATGATTGATCTTGTAGATCCATTTGGAAGTCACAATTGACTTCCCTTCTGGTCTCAGAACGGCCTCACATACATCATTCTTCACGATGGACTGATAATCCTCCATCATGGCATCCTTCCATTATGGCTTCTGAGCAGCTTCTTCAAAAGTGGAAGGTTAAGAATCAATGTTGTTTCTCATTAGTGACATATATCTGGAAAACTTATGTGGTCTCTTTCTCTCTCTAAAGGAGCCTTTGGGAGTTGCATGTCCTTCAGCTTCCTACAAGGTGTTATGAAGCCAAGCTAGTCTCTTTCGGGTATCCATGGCTTCTTCAGGTAGATCTACAGGTCTTTCTAACTCTACCATATCATTCTAGACTTCTGGGATGGTTTCTTTAGGTGTAGAGTCTACCATGACTACATATTTGGGAGCCTCCTCCTCTATTTGGTCCTCATCCATGTGATATTCCCTTGATCTATTGAATGCTTCATCTTAGTCAAATGTTACATCCTAGATGATTTTGATCTGTCTCTGCCCTGGAATGTAAATTCTTTAGGCCTTCAAAGTCTCACGATATCCAACGAATGTGCCCTTATTTCCTGAAGGTTCCAATTTTGTTATCTTTTCCTTGGGAACGTGTATAAACACAGGACAACCAAAAATCCTCAAGTGACTGACTTCTTTCTTCTTTCTAGTGAACACCTCTTCAAGTGTCTTGTTCCCAAATATCTTATGAGGACTTGTGTTTTGCATGTATACATTCGTACTGGATGTTTCTGCCAATAAGTGCATGGGTAGGCCTGAGTCATATATCATCACTTTTGTTGCTTCTATGATGGATCTATTCTTTCTTTCTGCAACTCCATTCTATTGGGGGTTGTAGGGAGTTGTAAGCTCCCACTTAATCCATGCTTCTTGGAAAAAATATTTGAAATCCTTTGAGGTGTACTCTCCTCCATTATCAGATCTCAAAACTTTAATCTTCCTCTTAGAGAGATTCTCAACTAAAGCCTTGACCACTTGAAACTTGTTAAATACTTCATATTGTTCTTTCAAGAAGTATATCCATTTCTTCCTGGAATAATCTTTTATGAACAGCACATAGTATACAAATTTGACAATTGATGGCATCATCATTTGTCTTCATACATTGGAGTGTATAATGTCCAAAATACCTTTGGATCTGCTATCATTGTTTGTAAATCTTCATTTGACATTCTTTCCAAGTGCACAACCTTTGCATACTTCGTCATGGTCTATCTAGATTTCTGGTAGACATGTAACCATTTTTCTCAAAACTGGTAATGCTCTATAGTTCAAGTGAGCAAGCCTTTGGTGGCATAGTTCACTAGAACTAACACTATTGTGTACAGGGGATTTTTCTTGGTGTCCCTTCAACTTATGCAGTCTTCCCTCTCAGACACCAATCACAGTGGATTTATTTATGCTTTAATTCTTGGCCCATAGAAGGACTCAACCATCCACAAAATCTACCCTAAAACCTTTATTGTCTAAAGCTAAATAGATAGAAGATTCTTCTGTAAACCTTGTACAAATAGTATATCTTTAATTGAAAAAGGGTTACATGAATCAAGTTGTAAGGAGGCTTCTCCAACGCCTTTAATTGCATGCTTGGAATTTTCTCCAAGCACCACTTGAAGTGAAGAGTCCTTTTCTGTTAATTTTGATAGAGAATATCTGAATCTGGTCATATGCTTGGAAGCACCGCTATCTATGAGCCAAGTATCGCTTCCTTGAGTGATGGTTCTGGTGAGTTATGAAATGAATACATGTTCTTCATCTTTGGGTTTGTTTTCTTCAGCATTAGTTGCATGTGCATGGTGCTTCTTCTTATTTTCCTTCTCATGTTTGTGAGTACATTGTGCAACATAATGTCTCGTCTTCCTGCAATTGAAGCATTGAAATTTTGACACATCCCTCTTACGACGTGGCTTCTTAGACCTCCTTGGATTGCCTTCTTCTCTTTCCTTTCTCTTCTTCACTCATGTTGAAAGTTCTTGGTTTTCCTCATCATCTACGTTTTGTTTCTTGGACATCAATCTAGATTCCTCTTGAGAGAAATCTGCCCATAACTTTTCAAACTTGGGTAACTTCCTTCTTGCACAAATTCCTTGGAAAAATGGGTCCCAAGAGGGAGGGAAACCATTTAGTGTAGTGGTTACTATTTTAGAACCTTCTATTGGATCTCCAATGGTTGCTAACTGGTATTTGATCTACGGGATCCTTGTAAATAAGTTGGCTATCATCTTTGACTTGTTCATAGTCACATTTTTGAGTTGATGTCATAGGGTAATCTTCTGACTGGTGTTCTTTCTTTCATAGAGTTTGGTTAGGGAATCAAACATCTCCTTTGCAGTCTTTGTTTTTGATACATTGGGTATCAGGTGATCCTTGATTGAGTCTATCAATATCCTCTTGGCCTTGACCTCATTCTTCTTGAACTTTTCCTTTGCTTCTTCGTCTTCGGGTTCTGGAATCATTTTCTTGATGTGATCCAATAATTCGTTCTCTTCTAGAATGAGTTGTATTCTATGCTTCCAGGATATGAAGTTGTCTGCTCCATCCAATCTGTCTTCTAATCTCATGTTGGAAGACATTATGCTGATGGAAACCATAGCTTGGGAATTTTCTACAATTTCCAAATTCCATCAGGAGGTAGGGAACACTACTTTATGTAAAGGGTAGTCCCAATGCCTTTGGGATAGTGTTAAAACTAGCTTGGCAGGGTTAATGCGCAGCGGCAGCATGGAGTGGGCCCATAACCTGTTATATTTCCCTTTACTTATAGAGAAGTATAGTTATTTTCTTAGTTAACATTAACAATTATACCATAGAAGCAGAATAAATAGTACACAAAGTGTTGACTATTGCAGCATCATGTGACATTATCCAAGATATGTTCTCCTCTGTGACTGAGTTGAGTCAACATGTGAGAGAGCCTAGTGTTGGGTGTGCCTATGTGATGGGATGTATCGTTCTCCTCTAGAATCAGTTGATTTGTGCCCCAATGTTGGGTATGACCATGTGATGGGTGTATCGTTCTCCTATGTGTGAGAGTTGAGTCGATGTGGTTTCATGCCTTTGTACTCATGTGGACTCAATTGAGTCAGGATTGAGATGGTACTCTAGATGATTCTCCTGTGGACTCATTTGAGACAGAGATCTATTGAGTATGACATCCTTGTGGCTGAGAACAGGTGGATGTGTCCCTAGTGGTTGAGCACTAGTGGACGTGTGGATCCCTTGCTATATTGTCTAAATGTAATTTTTACTTTTAACCCTAATTATGATGTGAAGGGTACAATTTGGCCCCACCATATGTGAAATATAATTAAGGTTTATTGTAATAATTAATTATATTTCTGAGTTAGTGAGGTCAGCCCTATTGTGCCAATAGACACACCTATTGTTGTGTCTGATCTTGTATAAATAAAGGTGATTTCCCCATTGAGGAAACACACTCACACTTGACATTTCAGAATTTCAGCAAGTGCATTTAAGGTTGAAGTGTGCACCTCTCTTGGGTGTTAGTTTCAAGATTATAGAAGCACCATCTTGTGTGTATTAGGTTTTACAGTTGGGGGATCTTCTCTTGAGAATATAGCAAAGGAGTGATGGGTTTTCTTCACTTGTGTAGAAGGGTTTCCCAGGATATTTCTTGTGTTCTTGTGCATGGTAATTCTTCTTGTGATCGTGGTTATTGCATCACTTGTGTATGGTGTAGTTGCATTTGTTTATGGTTAAAGTACATGCTAAATGAGATAAACCTCATGCTTCAACCTAGAATAGTGAAAATTCAACATGGTATCAGAGAATAGGACTTGAAAGAGCCATTGCACAAGCATTAAAATCCATTCATCCTCTTTTCTGCAAATCTGTATGACCCTCTAGGGTTTATGAAGAAAATGTACAGCCATCCCTTTTCTGGTTGTTTTAGCACCTTCCACTGAAAATTTGGGGATAATTTTTTCATAGGAGTGTACTTCCTCGTTCAGCGCACCTCCAACAACTTTCAAATTGCAATTCCAAGAATTTTGGATTTTTGGCCCTAGGGTTTCTAGGGTTCCACAGTTTTCTGCAGAATTTCCATTTTAGGGTTTTATGCATCTCATTGAAGGATTTTTCAAGACTACCAGTGTTATTCTGACTTTCAAGGCTTATTGTTGGTAGTCATAAGTCCAACACAACCTAAGTTTTCTAGCCTAACCTAGTCGTTAGGTTTCCTAGCCTAGTTGCTAAGGGTTTGTGGAAGAATCTACAAACTATGAGGAACAAAACCTTGGTGGAAGATAGGCTTGATGGATCAAGAAACTTCAGTTCATGGAAGTCAATACTAAAGATCACCCTGGAAGAGGACGACCTATTGAGTGTGATACAAAAGGCTTTACCAGAGACAGATACCGATGAATAGAAAGAAGAATGGAAGGAAGATGGCATTAAGGCAAGGAAGATAATCATATATTCAGTAAGAGATCATCTCCTACCTCATATTTCAAACCTGAAGATAGCTCGTGAGATGTATGAAGAATTGAAGAATATTTTTGAGACTAACCACACCCTCAAAGCTCTTATATTGAAGGGTCGGCTTCAAAATATCAAGATGACAAAGGATGACATTGTTGCTACTTTTTTCATGAATATTTCATAGATTAGAGATCAACTAGGTTCCATTGGAGAAATCATATCATATAGAGAACTTGTCTTGACTACTCTCAATGTTCTTCCAATACATTGGGAACCATTTCTTCAAAGTATCAGTTGTATAACAGAACTACCTACTTTTGATCATCTATGGACAGACTGTACCCAGGAAGAAATCAGACTTATAGCTAGAGGAGTGCAAGAATCCCCTCATGATGAAAATCATGATCTTGCCTTTCATACAAAGAAATGATGAATAAATAGAAGAAGCTTCAGTCAAGCATTCAAAGACGAGAAGACTTCATCAAATTCAGGGTATGATCATGGAAAATACAAATCAAAGATCCAGTGTTTCAGATGTGACAAGTATGGACACTATGCGAGAAATTGTCCTACTAGGAAGAGAGGAAGACAACATGCCTCCACTGGTGACATTGATCCAGACCCACCTCGGAAAGATGAATACATGAAAGATGAGGCTTTCTTCTTCTAAGTTTTATCAGGATGACCAAAAGAAATATTGAGCATGACTGTAGACTAAGGTAAGTTTTGTACTACATTCCTTATTTGATTCCATTATTACCGTGTAGTTGTTTGCATTTTGATACTGAATGGTATTATCCCTTGTATGTGAACCCTCTTGACTTGGACCATTATCCCTGGTACGAGAGTCTAAATTTTCTTGGTTGGTTATTATCCTAGTACAGGAGGGCATTTTGGTTGTTATCCCTACGAGAGGCCATATGGGTTATTATCCTAGTATGGGAAGCCAGAAAGTACTGTAGAGTCAGTAGAGGACCTGAGAAGACATGAGTTGTATCCAAGTTAGCAACACGGGAAAAGGAATATATCTATCCTTCAGACTTTAGAGGGAGTCAGTTAAATCAGAGGGAGTAAAACTATTTGAGATGAAGGAAGAGACAGTACCTTCTCCCCCTTCAGCAGTTCAAAGGTAGACATCCATTGATCCAGTTGACCCAGTTGATCCATTTTATCCAGTTTCTCCAGTTGATGTTCCCATAGACATTGAAGTAGGCCATAAAAGGCATTCCTAGGCTCAACAAACTCTACAGGAGGCAGAGGGACATGCAACTCCTCGAGGCACATTCTGAGAGAGAAAGAGACCACATATATTTTCAAGCTATGTTTCAGCCATGAGCCACATCATTGATACTGAGCCTTGTTGTCATAGAGAAACAACAGGTCAGCAGGTTTGGAAAGATGCCATGACAAAAGAGTATCAGTCCATCATGAGGAATGATGTGTGGGATATTGTTCTGAGACCAGAAGAGAAGTCTGTAGTGACTTCCAATTGGATCTATAAGATCAAGCATGCAGCTGACGGAAGTGTCTAGAAGTACAAAGAAATATTTGTGGCCATAGGATTATCAAAGGTGGAGGGAATTGATTATGAAGAGACATTTTCTCATGTAGCCCGATACATTTCCATCTGTACTATAATTGCACTAGCAACATCTGTGGGTTGGAAACTACATCAAATGGATGTAAAGACAACATTTCTCAATGGTGAGATTAAGGAAGAGGTTTACATCGATCAGCCAGAAGAATTTGGGATACATTAGCATAAGTCTCATGTGTGAAGGTTGAAGAAAGCCATGTATGGAATAAAGAAGGCACCTCGTTCTTGGTACGAGAAGATGGATGGATTCTTGATGAGTTTGGGCTTTAGAATGAGTGTTGTTGATCCAAACCTATATTATCACATTGTTCGTGACAAGTTCCTGGTCTTGGTCCTATACATTGATGACTTATTCCTCACCGATTCAAAAAGAATTATTGTTGAATGAAAGTGAGCATTGACTTCTAAATTCAAGATGAAGGATCTGGGTATGATGCACTACTTCTTGGGACTATAAGTATGGCAGAGGACTGATGAGATTTTCCTAAGTCGAGGAAAATATACAATGGAGATATTGAAGAATTTCAGTATGACAGACTGTTAATCCATGCCTACGCCTATGGTGATGGATCTGAAGAAAATGAACGAGGCTTCTATTAAGTTAGGAGAGATTGATCAACATCTATACCAACAGCTAATGGATCAGCTGATTGGTTAACACCAGACCTGATATATGTTATGCAGTGAATGTACTTAGTCAGTTTATGAGATAGTTGAGACAGACTCACTACATAGAAGTGAAGCATATATTGAGATATCTATGAGGCACAGTTGGATATGGCCTGAGATATGCCTTCAATGTAGATACAAGATTGTAGAGATATGTCAATGCAGATTGGATAGGGAGAGCAGTGGACCAAAAGAGCACATCTGGTTGTTGTTTTACCTTGGGGTCTACCATGGTTTCCTGGTGCAGTAGGAAACAAAGCTATGTCGATTTGAGTACCGTAGAAGTAGAGTATATACCATTGAGTGTGGCAGTCCACAAAGCAGTTTGTCTTTGCAATCTCCTTGCAGATTTATTTGATCATGAGATCGATTCAACTATTATTCATTGTGATAACCAGAGTTGTGTGAAGCTCTCAGAGAATATTTTGTTTCACAATAAATCAAAACACATTGATATCAAATACCATTATATCAGATACATGGTGCATAGGAAATCAGTACACATGTAGTACCTTCATACACATGAGAAGATTGCAGATATCTTCACCAAACCACTTTCCAGGACGAAGTTCAAGTACTTCCGTGAGAGACTTGGCCTGGTGGAGAATGCCTCCCTAGCTGAGACAGAGTGTTGATGATTACAGCTTCGTGTGACATTATTTAGGATACGTTCTCCTCTGTGACTGAGTTGATTCGACCTATGAGAGAGCCCAGCGTTGGGTGTGCCCATGTGATGGGGTGTATCGTTCTCCTTTGGATTGAGTTGAGTCGTGCCCCAGTGTTGGGTATGCCCATGTGATGGGTGTATCGTTCTCCTCTGTGTGAGAGTTGATTCGATGTGGTCTCCTGCCTTTGTACTCATGTGGACTCAGTTGAGTCAGGCTTGACATGGTGCTCCAGATGATTCTCATGTGGACTCAGTTGAGACAGAGATATGTTGAGTATCACGTCCCTGTGGTTGAGCATGGGTGGACGTGTCCCTAGTGGTTAAGCACTAGTGGACATGTGGATCCCTTGCTATATTGTCTAAGTGTAAGATTTACTTGTAACCCAAATTATGATGTAAAGGGTACAATTCGGCCCCACCATATGTGAAAGATAATTAAGGTTTATTGTAATAATTAATTATATTTCTGAGTTATTGAGGTCAGCCCTGTTGTCCCAATAGACACACATATTTTTGTGTCTAGTCTTATATAAATAAAGGTGATTTCCCCATTAAGGAAACACACTCACACTTGACATTTCAGAATGTCAGAAAGTGCATTTAAGGTTGAAGTGTGCACCTCTCTTGGGTGCTAGTTTCAAGGTTGTAGAAGCACCCTCTTGTGTGCATTAGGGTTTGGTTGGGGGATCTTCTCTTGAGAATATAGCAAAGGATTGTTGGGTTTTCTTCCCTTGTGTAGAAGGGTTTCCTAGGATATTTCTTGTGTTCTTTTGCATGGTAATTCTTCTTGTGATATTGATTATTGCAGCACTTGTGTATGGTGTAGTTGCATTTTTTTATGGTTCAAGTACATGATAAATGAAATAAACCTCATGCTTGAAACTAGCATAGTGAAAATTCAACACAAAGTACACAAGAGATTTATCCTAGGAAAAACCCAGCAACCTTTCTTATATGAATTCCTTTCACACAGTCCAAACATTCACTAGCTCCTTAGAGCTTTATAGACAAGAATCAATATATAACACAAGGCTAGAGCCTAGCAGTAATTTTCTTAGCTACAGTAGCACCATATAGAAGTAGCGCACCCTCTAGGAGAGATAGCGCACAAGAGAGAGATCACCACCAAAATAGCTCCAAGACTAGGCAGTCACCCTTCCTTCCTTAGACTTGCGCACCTTTTACCTCAGAGAATGAAAGTGTGTTGTGTCCCTAAATGGGTCAAGACATCTCCTATTTATAATCTTCTAGTCACTTCTGCCTGGGTCAACTTCTGATCTGGGAGTCTTAATTAACTTAATTAATTTCTGGGTGAGCCTTTAATTAATTCTTGGGTGAGACAACTTCTCTTATAGAGACTTCTTCTTATTTAATGGTCTTCCTGGACTTACAGAATCTACTCACATCTAAGATATGTTTATATTAGACGAAAGGTTCCTCTCACAGCTACCAAACATCAAAAAATCTTGGAGAGGGTGCGTTGAAGCTAGCCACTTCTTATAAATTGTGATTTGTTCTGTTTCAGTCCTGCTCTGATACCATGTTAATTTTTTACTTATATAGCTAGCAGTTGCAGTTCTTATTTATTATTAGAATCATTTAGCACATTAGTTGCATAAAAAAGATCATTGAAAGAGAGACAATCATGGAAACAATAGAGACATAGAGATTATCCTGGGAAACCATCATGTGGGAGAAAACCCAGAAAAAAATTCCTTAACATAGATATATCAAAGACTAAAAAAAAGTTTCTCCTATACTCCTTCACTAGGAAGAGTAATGCACCACTTTACCAAGAAATACCAAGAGATAAAATAGAAACCCTCCTTGAAGTCACCCCCAGTTGCAGTAGGTTCTCCTCCAAAACTTGCACACTTGATCAAGGGAACAAATTTTGCTCAAAAATTCAAAGTGCTCGAAATCTCTTCAAACCAGATGAGAGCGTAGGCCTCGTCATTGCGAACCCAACGCAACTTGTTTCATCTCAAATGGACATCGGGAGCGAGAGATATCGCAATCTGTTCAGAATGTCAAACAGGCAAAAAAAGGACGCTGACTGTACAGTTCGTACAGTCCGTACAGGATGACATGGCAGGGCCGTACGACCATACGCTGATGTGTCATGTGATGACATGGCAGTGTTTGGTTGGTAGCTGAGGGCGAATGGTATTCTGACACGTGGCATCGTTTGGACAAGTGATTGGGTGCCACGTGGCCCAGTCATGGGCTGCCACGTGGCACCACGGTATTGGATGTTGGTTTGTTTATTAAAATTTTATGGAGTCCGTGGGGGTCGAACCCCAGAACTCCCCCATGGCTATTCGATTTGGTAGAGTGTGGGCTACCACTAGCCCACATAGTAGTCCTTTCTATGTATACGAGTTTTTATTTATTTGAATTTATGCTATGTAATATTTGGCGGGGGGTCGGGTCGGGGCTTAGCCCCGACCCGTGGTTCTACCGTTCATACATATGACCATTGTTTATGCGGGAGTTGTGTTGCAATGGATCCAGCCCTGGACACATTTACGGTGTATATGACCATACCCTCCGTGAAATGGCGCGGAATTTGTGTTTAAGCCACGGTTCTATTGTATATGTCATATGACCATTTGTTATAGGGGAATCTGTGCGGATTTTTGGTTTAAATGGTTACAACGACCCGCCATTTGGCATTGTTCCATTTGTTTGGAAAAACAGAGCCCTTTTTGCCATAGCGCGAGGTCATATTATGACCCATATGCCCGAGAGCTAGGCGGTTAGGGGCTGGCGCGCCCATAATCGTCCTACAATTCACACCATTGGTGCGGTTGCACCCGGTGCCAGGTTTTCACACTTTAAATTGCATGTGTGCCAGGTTCATGACACAAGGGTGCGTTTTGTAGATGCAGAGACAGCAAGCTTGAAGGGGGGACTTCCAGGAGGCCTAACTTCTTCATTTTTTGGCCGATTGAGGTGCCGAAAAAGCCCAGCTAGGGGTTTTTGGATGCTCTGAAGCCATTGGAGCAGTCTGTTGGTCAGTTTCAGCATTGTAAGGAACATTTTTTAGAAATTTGAGCAATTAATAATAATGATCCATTGGAAGCTGGACCAGGAGATGTAGCCCAAGAGAGGGGTGAACTCCTTTATCAATTGTTGTGTTTATGTGCTTATGTTCATTGATTATGTTGATGTTTATTTGTATCTTGCATGAGTAATCCTTTAAGTAATGTGTCGCAAAGTTGATCCATTTGCTTTTAACACATAAAATTTACTTGCAAATAATTTCAAGATTTCAAGTCTTCTTCATTTTTAGATCAAGTTGGTATCAGAGCACTGGTTTTTGAAGACTTGATTGTTTGCAAGTGTTTTGTTTCTGATGCTCACAAGGTTGAAACTCACAAGAGGAGAAGGTCAACTTGTGGAGCCAAGTTCTCATCCTTCAAGGAGGAAGCATATACCATCACCGCAAGTTTCAAGGAGGCATTCACCAAGTATGGCTCATGAAGAAAGTCATGAACGTGTTCCTGCAGAAGATGAAGATCTCAAAAAAGTTGTCATGGAGATGAGAGAGATGATGAAGATCTTGATGGAAAGGAACATATTGTCGCAAGGTGAAGGCTCCAACCCTTCAAGGCATAAGGGAAGCAATGGTGACAAAACTCCAAATGGAAATGGAGGGATTGATGCTTCTCCACCACCCTCTCCTCCATCTTCTTCTTCTTCTTCTACCAGTTCAAGACCTCTTCCGAATTCTCCAAAGGGACGTGGTAAAACTCCTTCACAAATTCCTTCATTAAAGCTTGATATAAAATTTGAATTGCCAATGTACAATGGAGAAGTTAATGCTGAGAAACTAGATAATTGGAT
This sequence comes from Picea sitchensis, assembly GCA_010110895.2. Lineage (NCBI taxonomy): Eukaryota > Viridiplantae > Streptophyta > Pinopsida > Pinales > Pinaceae > Picea > Picea sitchensis. Next base: position 54,451 of record SNQJ01S0012214.1, on the reverse strand, counting down.
ACGTCAAATTGAGGTATATTGTAGAATACAAAAAATTCAAGATGATGAAACCAAAATTCAGCTTGCTTCATTAAGATTGGATAGTGCAGCACTTATTTGGTGGGAATCCAAGACTTAGGAGGATATGAAAAAGCATGGTAAAATTTTGATTTCTTGGAATGATTTCATTGTGGCAATTAAAAAACAATTTTATCCATTGGCATATAAGCAAAAGGATACTATGGAATGGAAAAATTTTAGACAAGCTAAAGGACAAAGTGTTCAAAGATTTACTCAAGAATTTAGGAGAAGAGCTTTGGTTTTGGGAGTAGATTTGTCTTCTCAAGAAACTTTGCTCAAATACATTGGAGCTTTACATAGTTATTTGAGACATACTATACTCATGTTTAATCCTTCA
>SNQJ01S0012214.1:13335-50992 GCA_010110895.2 Picea sitchensis | reverse complement strand
AAATTCAATCGATACATCAAGTGGTGCAAGAGCTGTTGGAAAAGAGTCAGGCCAAGTACAAGACGAGACATGACAAGCATCGTGTTGATCACAGTTTCCAAGTTGGAGATGAAGTTTGGCTTTACATCAGTAAGGAGCAGCTTAAAGGAGAAGGTAAAAAGTTAAAACCGATTCGATATGGTCCTTTCAAGATTATCGACAAGATTGGTAACAATGCCTTTCGTTTAGATTTGCCTCCTTATATGCAGATGTATGTAGTTGTTAATGTTGAGAATTTGAAATTGTATGAGCCTCCGTTGATTGATGATCAAGGAGAGCATGTTCAGATTCCTTCTATAGATGATTTTTCTCCAGATTATCTTACAGAACTGCATGAAGACACCATCCTTGACAGGAGAATGCGAACTTCAAAACGAGGAAATGTGGAGTATCTTCGAGTTGGTCTTAAAGGTACAAATCCAAGTAAGGAAAAGTGGATTGAGGTTGGAAGGGTGAGGGAACTATACCCTCATCTTCACATAGACTGAAAATAGTCTTCTGGAGGTCCAAAAGCTTCCCAATGGGGAGGTGTGATCAGGGGATCAAATTTTGCTCAAAAATTCAAAGTGCTTGGAATCGCTTCAAACCGGACGAGAGCGTAGGCCTCGTCGTTGCAAACCCAACACAACTCGTTTCGTCTCAAACGGACATCAGGAGCGAGAGATATAGCAATCTGTTCAGAATGTCAAACATGCAAAAAAAGGACGTTGTCTGTACAGTCCGTACATGCTGACGTGGCAGGGCTGTACGACCGTACGCTGATGTGGCATGTGATGACATGGAATTGTTTGGTTGGTAGCTGAGGGTGAATGGTATTCTGACACATGGCATCGTTTGGAAAGTGAGTGGGTGCCACGTGGCCCAGTGATGGGCTGCCACGTGGCACCCCGGTATTGGCTGTTGGTTTGTTTATTAAAATTTTATGGAGTCCATGGGGGTCAAACCCAAGACCTCCCCCATGGCTATACAATTTGGTAGAGTGTGGGCTACCACTAGCCCACACGGTAGTCCTTGCTATGTATACGAGTTTTTATTTATTTGAATTTATGCTATGTAATATTTGGCAGGGGGTCGGGCCGGGGCTTAGCCCCGACCCATGGTTCTACCATTCATACATATGACCATTGTTTATGCGGGAGTTGTGTTGCAACGGATCCAGCCCCGGTCACATTTACAGTGTATATGACCATACCCTCTGTGAAATGGCGCGGTATTTGTGTTTAAGCCACTGTTCTATTGTATATGCCATATGGCCATTTGCTATACGGGAATGTGCACGGAGTTTTGGTTTAAACAGTTACAATGACCCACCATTTGGCATTGTTCCATTTTTTTGGAAAAACGGAGCCCTTTTTGCCATAGCGCAAGGTCATATTATGACCCATATGCCCGAGAGCTAGGCGGTTAGGGGCTGGCGTGCCCATAACCGTCCTACAGTTTGCACCATTGGCGCGGTTGCGCCTGGTGCTGGGTTTTCACGCTTTAAATTGCATGTGTGCCAGGTTCATGAAACAAGGGTGTGTTTTGTAGATGCAGAGACAGCAAGCTTGAAGGGGGGACTTCCAGGAGGCCTAACTTCTTCATTTTTTGGCCGATTGAGGTGCCGAAAAAGCCCAGTTAGGGGTTTTTGGATGCTCTGAAGCCATTGGAGTAGTCTATTGGTCAGTTTGAGCATTGTAAGACATGTTTTTTAGCACTTTGAGCAATTAATAATAATGATCCATTGGAAGCTGGACCAGGAGATGTAGCCCAAGAGAGGGGTGAACTCCTTTATCAATTGTTGTGTTTATGTGCTTATGTTCATTGATTATGCTGTTGTTTTTTTGTATCTTGCATGAGTAATCCTTTAAGTAATGTGTCGCAAAGTTGATCCATTTGCTTTTAACACATAAAATTTACTTGCAAATAATTTCAAGATTTCAAGTTTTCTTCATTTTTAGATCAACACTGCAGATCTAAGTGTGTGTGTGTGTGTGTTCAAATGAGGCACTGGACTCTCTTATAAATAGTGGTATGGCTAGCCTATAATTAGCTATGAGTCGACCTATCAATTTACCCTCTTAAATTACAATTAAATGTTAAGGCACAATAGGGCCGACTTTTACTAAGGCACAATAGGGCCTAATTAAATATAATATAATAATATTATTCAACTCTCTCTCAGGTAGAATATTCTTCGAAGTTACAATATTTCAACAGCTCCTTCCAACTTGTCCTCAATTTTCAATGTGTTCACCATGGTGACCTACCTAGAACAAGAACAAAGAATCAAGATCCAAGGAGCTAGTTGGTGAGCCCCATAGGTTGATGAGAGAGAGAAGAGCACCGGAGAGGTTTGGTTCGTACTTGGCCATGGTGACTAGAATCACAGATTCTGAGCCCACTACTTTTGAGAAGGTAGAAGACCAACAAGTTTGGAAAGAGACCATGCAGGAGGAGTATGATTCCATTATGTGGAATGATGTGTGGGAGGTGGTGCCTAGGCCAGAGGAGAATTCAGTGGTGACTTCAAGGTGGTTGTAAAATATTAATTATTTTATAGATGGAGGCATTGAGAAACCCAAGGCTCGATCTATAGAGAGAAGATTCTCTCAAGTTGAGGGGATTGACTATGATGAGACATTCGCACCAGTTGCGAGATATATTTGAATCACGAGTATTATGGCCATTGCAGCAGAGATTGGTTGGAAGATCCATCAGATGGAAGTGAAGACAGTATTTTTGAATGGTCTTATAGAGGAAGAGGTATACATTGATCATCCATAGGGGTTCGAGGTGTTTGGGAGAGAGTCCCACGTGTGCCTCTTGAAAAAGGCATTGTATGTTATGAAGCAAGCTCCACAAGCTTGATTTTCCAGGACTGATTCTTACTTGTTGCAGATGGGCTTTGAGAAGAGTGAGGCTGATATGAATCTCTACTACATTGTTTGTGGAGAGGATACTCTCATTTTTATCCTATATCTTGATGACTTGCTTATCACTAGAGGGGAGGAGTTCATAGTTGATTGCAAGAGAGGTTTTTCTTTAGAGTTTGAGATGAAGGACATAGGACTGGTGCACTATTTCTTGGGCATGGAGGTTTGGAATGAGAATGGGCACGTGTTTCTAGAAAACAGGAAGTATGAAGTGGATATTGTTGATTATTGCAGCTATGTGAGACATTCTCCAACTTATGAACCTGTGAGATGTGGATCATTGCAGCTATGTGAGTATTTCTCTCAGCTTACAAACCTGAGAGAAATCCCCTAAGAAGGGTATGTGGTTCCTACCTAAGATAGATTTGGAACGTAGATATGAACTCCTCCATTCAAAGAGTTGAGAATAACTCCAGATGATTATCTAGTGGGAAAGGCGATCTGTTGAGTTAGACATGTATGTGGCTGAGCACAAGGTGAACATGTGAAATCCCAAAGTGTTGGGTACATTGTAATGTGAACAGAAATGAAGATGATGTATTAGCATCCTCTGAGAAGCAAAGTTGATAAGAAAATCCAGTTGATTCTCCTATGTGAGGCAGTGGGATAGAATATCTGTAGAGTGGGCGTGCATGTGGACGAGCACAGGTGAACATGTGAAGATATGGTTCTTTTGTGTAATTCAGTGAGCCAGAGATATGGACATCCCTATGGATGTGCCCCTAGTGGATGAGAAATAGTAGGTGTATCAGATCCCTTTCTATATTGTTCAAGAGTCAGACCAACATGTAACCCTAATTGTAATGTAAAGGGTACAGGTCGGCCCCACCTTAATGTGATTAGTAATAAATGTAAAATATAATTAATCGGGTTAATATTAATTATAATTTGAATTAGAGAGGTCGACCCTTTTGTGCCAATAGACACTTCTATTGATAGGAAAAGTCTAATATAAGTAAAGGAAGATTCCACATTGTTGAATCATATCCTTCACACAAGTTTGGAAATTTCAGCAAGTACATCCTCTTGGGAAAAGTGTGCACCTCTCTTGGGCGCTAGTCTTCTAGAGTTTGAGCACCCTCTTGTGTGCTAAGTCTTATTGGTGGTGAAGGTCTTTCTCTTGAAGAATATAGCAAAGGATATCGTTGGGTTTTTTTCCCTTGTTGAGAAGGGTTTCCCAGGATACTTCTTGTGTTCTTGTCCATGGTGTTTCTTCTTGTGATCTTGGTTGCTGCAACATTCTTGTTTATGGTTAAGACAAATGCAAATTGAAATGAACTACATGCTTAACCTAGATTATTGAAAAATCAACATGGTATCAGAGAATAGGTCTTGAACATCACATTGCACAAGTATTTTCCATCCTTTCTCTCTCACATATGCAAAAATCGTACGACCCTCCTAGGGTTTCTAGAAATCTTGTACAGCCTCCTCTTCTGAGATTTTTCAGCACTCAAAACTTGGAATTTGGGGCTAAAAAGAGCATACGAGGTTACTTCCTCTTTCATTGTACCTCCAGCAAGTCTCGGGTTTCATTTCTGGGCATTTTGATTTTTTTGGCTCTAAGGGTTTCTAGAGTTTCACCAAATTCTGTAGAAAATTTCTGAATTGTATTTCTGCAAACCTCTTGAAGAAGCTCCTCAGCTTACCAGGGTGTTGACACCAGGTCAAAGGGGAAATAAGAACGATCGTGGGAAAGAAAGCGTGAAGAAAACTAAAGTAACAACTGGCAAAAGAACAACACGCGCGCATGCAAGAAAGCGTGCACAAAGGAAAGCGACAGCTGGAGGAAGAAGAGCAGGCATGGGAGAAAGACCTAACGTAAGAAGGGTTAGGGTTTTGATAATATTTTGTAAATGGATGAAGAGCCCAAAATGTATAAATATAGATACAAAATTATCCTATAGTAGTTGTTGTTGTTTTGATTATTTTGTGGATGAAGGATATTGTATTTGTTGTTGAGAGTCGAGAGTCGAGAGTTAGGTTTTCGAGTTCAGTTTTGGAGACTGTAACTACGCATGAGCGTAGGTGATATGTAATGGTTTTAGTTGTATGAACTGATTTTGTAAGTTGTTGAGCAAAGGAGATACGAGGGAAGGTAGATCTGAGGATTAGACCGCGGGTTGTGGAGCCTGGTGCAATCTAGTTCGCCTCACATAGATATTACCCAGTTTTGTGGAGAATTGTAAGCGTGTGGCGCCATGAATACAGAACTGCCATAATAAAAGAGCCAAGAGCCAAATCTTTGTGGACATATCCCAGGAGGGGGTGAACCATGATAATCCTTGTGTAATGTGTTAAATGTATGTATGTCTCTTCTTTCTTTTAGCAATTAACGGTTAAGTTTGATGAATAGTTAGCACATGGTTATGAATCCGGTTATACTTTTCTTAAATCACACTATGGGATTTACGTATGCGACTCCAAGGAATAAGTAGTCTCCCTTACAACTCATAGTATCTGGCATTAATAAAGAAACCCTTGTCCCCTACTATGTCCTAGGTTGTGAACACTTGAGTCTTACAGCCACCCATTTAAAGCTATCTCGGGTGAGAATGCACAGCAGCTTCCGGGTGTTGTGTTGCCTTCTGGTTTACCAGGAGGGCCAATATTTTTAGAGGCTTTGTTGGAACCCCGAATGACATGAACCCTGGGTCAATGATTCAGATAACCCGAGAAGGGAATTGATAACCAACAAATGGTTATGTTTATGTGTTAAGAGGAACAAGAAAGGACTGAGTAGATGAGATGGAATGAATAAGAACCGAAGGAGCAGAACATAAGAGAAATGATCCGTTATAAGGGGATGTTGAGACCTTGGAACCCCATGAGAGAAGAAATTGAGGGCTGGTTGAGAACTAAAGAGATAGAGTTTGCACAGAAATACAATAGAAACCCCAGGATCACACCGCGTAAATACCTGGATAAATACATATTTACGGATTTGCACAAAGTCTTTTTCTGTGATTTTTCGCATCTACTACAGGAGTGGATCTTAAGGTTAAAGGATAACCACATGACGAACCAGATTCGACAGCTAGATTGGACTCTAGTACAAATCCATCAGTTGTAGTAGGTGAACAACAAATTCACCTGTGCAGTCGACTTTTGGCTTGACAGTATTGTGGCAGGCTTTATCATAGAATTTGTGGTAGACACAGCAAATTCATACAGCGTAGCTGAGCAAGAGTTCCTACAAGGACCCAAAGGAAGGTACATTCGATCACTATATACTTCTATCTAGATATTGCTATATAACAAAGGTGTAATGACAATGGAATCAGACAGCTAGACTTCCCTGCATGCATGGGGGAAGGGGGGAAGCACTAACAAAGAGAGGAGGAATGGAAGGAGGGTAGGATACAGAGAAGAAGGAGGAGGAACCCTTGGACCTGATCTTGATGGATGACAACCAACTCAAGTGGATCTTGGCGTCATTGGGAATGACGCGTAGTAGAGCACCCTACCAATATAAGGTGAATACCAAGAAGAGAGTCGTAGCCGAGAGGGAGGGCTTGGCCAGCGATGAGGAAGAGGTAGAGGATCTTCGGGCTGTGGAGCAGATTGAGGAAATCCTGCACGCTGCATATGAGAGAAAAACAAGAGGCCCAAGAACAGGAGGAGAAGATAGACATCCCTTTAATGTTAATGTCAGTGTGGAACCCATAAACCCATGTGTGACCAATACACCAAATAGAACACCACCGTTTAGACAACCAAAGTTTGGAGGAAGTCTGATAGCAGGAAGTACATCTACACAAAGGGAAACAACTAGAGGAGCCAGCTCAAGCAACCTTATTCAAGTATTTACACCATGCGGAGGAGGGAGTAGCTCAGTATTTGGAATGGCAGGATACGATCCTACTATTAGATTACCAGAGTTCTGAGGGGAAGCGGCGGAAGACCTTGAGAAGCATATGTTCATTTGCGCAAAGATCTAGGAAGCAAAACAGATTACTGATGAAGACACCAAACTCGCGCAGCTAGCGATCATGCTAAGAGACCGAGCACTAGACTGGTACATGAGTCTAGACATGAACAATGTTCCCATAATGACAAGGACACTGGACAACATTAATAAACTATTGACAAATGAGTTCCAAAAGTGAATCTCAGAAGATCAATACATGAATGAGATGATTGAAATAAGACAGAAACCAAGAGAATCAGTATGGAAGATTGATCAAATATTCAAGAAATTAAAAAGAAAGTTAAAATACCTTATGACCGATATGCAGCATCGGCACCTGTTTGTAAACTCACTACTCCCACACTTAAAATATCCATTACGACAACAGAAGTTTCAGACGTAAGAAGAGGCTCTGTAGACAGCCTTGAAATTGGAAGAGAATCAGTACCAGTAGACGGACCTGGATATCAAAGAACTGAAGGAGGATCTAAAGAACTTAACATTTCAGTTGAACCAGAATAAGAACAAGGACAAACGAGAAGTCATTTGGTGCACTACCTGTAGGACAGAAGGACACAATAGGAATGAATGCCCAACATTTGCACAGTATATGGCGACAGGGATGCCAAACCCACTACCACATGGAGGATTATGGTGCAAAATATGCAAGAAATTGGGTCACGACTCTTACCACTGCACGATGATGCAGAAATACCAAACAGTCCCAAAGAAATCATATTTCACCTTTTGCAAGTCAGTCGGCCATGAAGACAAATATTGCAAAACTATGGAGCTGATGCGGGAAAGAACATCATACGCATACAAGGTACAGGCAGAAATGATGATTGGGCAAGTAGCACCACAGTTCACTCGAGCCCCATCCCCATATAACATTGCGCAGCAGTAGTATAATACTATGTCGCATTTGTAAAATAACGTGCAGCCATAGTACAACCCGGCACAACCCCAGTACAATACCACGCATTATAATCAGGGACCACAGTATAACACACCACAAAGTGATCACACAGCATATAGAGGAGCAAGACGAGCTAGAGGAGGTTTTGGACACGGTAGAGGACCAATCACATGTCACAATTGTCAGCAACCAAGACATTATGCATGGGAGTGCCCACTTCCACCAGCGATTTGTATGTATTGTCGCACATCAAACCATGATACGGAGGAATGTCCGACATTACTTGTAAATATACAGGAAAAAAGGAATCAAAATAACCAGAATGTTCAGTGGATTTTAGTCGAAGCAAGGGATGACGGACGGAACATCAACATAGTCACTCGAGGGGGAAAAAAAATAGGAAATGACACATTTCAACAGGAACCAGCACAGAACCAATGGGTAAATAAGAACATTGACCCCAAGAAGTAGTCTGATGCGCATAAGGAGAATGAGATTTTTACAGAAGCCCGACAAGAATTCCAGAAGGAGAATGTTGCGCTGACTGCACAATAGAGCAAGGAAGCTCCGGAATATGAAATACCGCATCACTGGACCATACCAACATAATACAACCCAAGGAACAAGTAAGTACTATCAAAAACTTTTTGCAATCATGCATCAAAATGTTAAGTGATCCTTCATCTGTCAAAATATTGCAAAACATCCTAGAAAAATGTAGCAGTGAGACGGAACAGAAGCCAGAATTGAAAATTGTCAACCACCTACACACAAGAAGAAGAACAAGTAGGGAATTTAGACTAAATGCTAACATTGGGGATTTCAATATGGGAGATATTATACTAGATTTAGGATCCGAAGTGAATGTACTACCAAAAGCTACATGGCAATGCATGGGAGAACCTACACTGAGATACTCAACTATTAAATTAAAGCTAGAAAACCAACATAGAGTCCTACCAATAGGTAGACTGAAAGGAGTGACGGTAGATCTGGATGGTGTACACACTAAGGCATACTTTGAAGTCATCGAAATAGTAGATGGCACCACACCTTACCCGGTGCTACTTGGTCTAGATTGGGTGTTCGATAACCAGGCCATACTCAACTTAAAAACCAGAAAAATGACATTTGAGTCGGGGAACTATAGGTTCATAGCCCCGCTCGATCCATCAGAAGGCGAGAGATTCGTATAACCCACTTGTCTGGATTTAGAATAAATCAGCCAGTTGTACAGAAAAACTGTGCGCAATACGGACTACATAAACCCAACTGCAGACGGGGTACTCAGTTGGCGGAGCATTACTTCATGTACAACAGACTCAGACACCGAGTTAGAAAACTAGCAGCAAATGCTACACGAATTATCCATGAGAAGGTGTGCCAGAATAGACCGTGCAGTACAGTGGATCATCATAGAAATCGGAGAACCACCCAGTTTTCATGGGCTAAATGATTTGGAAACTTTCTTAACATAATATGAAGAGGAAGTATTAGAAAACCAGAGATTTCTAGCACTAGATTTAGCATTAAAGGCTACACCCGCAATATTGTGGGGTGGACACAAAGAAACTATCACAGATTGGTACCAATGTAAGTGATTACTGCGCATAAGGTTCGGCGCAAAACAGATAGGTAACAAACAACAGAAATATGACGGACTAGGCACAACAGCAGAACACTTGGAGGAGTGTAAAACTTTGTGAAAAATGACGCCACCGGAGGAATGGTCTCACCTATGTATTCATACTTTAGAGGGCATACCAGCGAATTGGTATATGGACCAGGAAATGCGTAAAGAAACTAAGACATGGGTGACATTCCAACAGAACTTTAGAGTCACTTTCTCATTCGAGCATGAGAACCCCAACATGGACGTAGCCCTGAAACGGATCAGAAACGTCATATTCATTGAAGAACCGGAAGTAGAATCTATCACAGAGGTACAGCAGTGAAATAAGAAGACAATCAAGGCTCTATTGTCATGCTACCATGTACAGGAGGAAGCAATGGAGGAAGATGATCCGCGCGATATTTAGATCGAAGAAGTCGAAGGCGAGAGAGATGTGGAAGGACCACCCTTAGAGTCAGAGTTCATCTCTGCGCCAATCAAGATAAAGAAGGTTAACATAGGGACCACCGAGCAGCCCAAAATGGTCAGTATTGGATATTACTGGGATGAACAGACACTAGAAAGTATCATGGAATTGTTGTGTGAATACAACGACCTTTTTCCCACATCCTTTACAGAGATGAAAGGCATAGCCGGAGAATTAGGAGAAATGAAGATACCACTCAGACCTGATGTGAGACCCATTAAACAACAACCATATAGATTGAACCCCATATATAAATAGAAAGTTAAAGACGAGATCGACAAGATGCTTGAGGCCTACATCATCAAATCAGTCAAAGAATCATAATGGATAAGCCCGATGGTAGTACAGGACAAGAAACAGGGAAGAGGGATCAGGATATGCGTTGAATTAAAGAAATTGAATGATGCGTGCCTACATGACCCATTCCCCACACAGTTCACGGACAAAGTACTAGAGAACGTAGGAGGCCACGAAGCCTACTCATTCACCGATGGATTCTCAGGATATCATCAGATTGAGATAGCACAGGAGGATAGACACAAGACCACGTTCACGGTAGAATGGAGATCTTATCAGTATACAGTCATGTCGTTTAGACTGAAGAATGCAACTGTGATATTTTCTAGAGTGGTCATCGCAGCATTTAAGGAATTCATCCACCAATTTCTCGAAGTATACCTGGATGATTCGATGGTCTATAGCCTGTTGAAAAACCATGTGGAAGTTTTACAACTAATGCTAGCACGATGCAGACAGTGTCAAATATCACTGAATATCAAGAAATGCATATTTGGAACACCATTTGAGATACTATTGGGACACATAGTATGCAAACAGGGCTTGCTAGTGGATCCGGCCAAAATCGCAGTCATTGTTAATCTACCAGCACCAAAAATAGTCCGCCAACTAAGAGCAACGCTAGGACATATGGGATATTACAGAAAATTCATCAAAGACTACGCGCAGATTACAGTGCCAATGGAAAAAATGTTAAGGAAGGATACAAAGTATCAATGGAACGATGAGTGCCAACACAGTCTGGATACCCTGAAGGAAAAGATGGTCACCGCACCAATATTGGTATTTCCAAATTGGGAGAAGACATTCCATTTACATGTAGATGCATCAGTGATAGCACTCGAAGCTATCTTAGCACAACCAGGAGCAGGAGACTTGGATCACCTGATAGCGTTCGCAAGCAGAAAATTATCAGATTCAGAACAGAATTATAACACGACAGAAAAAGAAGGCCTAGCTATGGTTTATGCACTATAGAAATACAGACATTACCTATTAGGAAAACACTTTAATATGTTTACAGATCACTCAGACCTGAAATACCTAGTCAACAAGCCAGTGTTGGGGGGAGAATTTGTCAATGGTTATTGTTATTCCAAGAATTTGACTTTGAGGTAATAGTTAAACTAGGAAAACTGAATGCAGGACTGGACCACCTATCGAGGATCACAAATGGAGAGGAACCAACAAATTTAGAAGACAACTTTCCAGATGCACAGCTATTCTCAGTACAGATTGTTGACGATTACTTGGCAGAGATCATCCATTACCTGAGCACAGGTATTGTGCTGCAAGAATATACCACCACGCAGAAGAAGAACCTGGTAGTTCACACAACCGACTATCAATTGATCACGGGACATCTATACAAGATGGGCGCAGATAGCATCTTATGAAGATATGTACTAGACCACAAATGACCAAGAATTTTAGCAGAAGCCCACGAGGGAATAGCAAGAGGGAATTATGCAAGAAAATCTACCACACAGAAGGTACTACGCTCAGGATTATGGTGGAAAACGATCCACAGAGACTAGAAATAATACTGTCAGCAATGTGATGTATGTCAAAGGGTAGGCAAACCCAACAGAAGGGACGAGATTCCACTACGACTGGAAGTGACACTTCAGGCATTCGACAAATGGGTGATAGACTTTGTGGGACCCATTAACCCACTAGCCAAAAGAACGGGGGTGAGATATATTATCACCGCGATGAAATACCTAACAAGATGGGTGGAAGTCACACCAGTAAAATATTGCAGCGCAGAGACAACTGCACACTTTCGGTTTGAACAAGTAATTACTAGATTTGGGTGCCCAAGAATTTTGATGAGCGGCCAAGGAACGCACTTCATAAACAACACCATCTGATTGATTCTGGAAGAGTTTGAAGTTCATCACCAAAAAATCACATCGTATCATCCACAGGCAAATGGCACGGTATAAGCCTTCAACAAAATTCTAGAGAACGCCTTGACAAAGATATGTAACATCAATAGGGATGATTGGGACCTCAAGGTACCAGTAGTGTTATGGGCGTATAGAACCACATGCAAAAATTTGACAGGCCACACACCATTCAAACTAGTCTATGGTCAAGAAGGAGTAGTGCCACTAGAATTTTTAATACCCAGCCTACGTGTAGCATCTATTACACAAATGACAGAATGAGGCATAGTACAGGAAAGACCGAATCAGTTACTATCGATGGAGGAAGACCCAATCTTGGCAGGATTCCACCAACGAGTACAGAAAGCCAGAGACAAATCTTGGCACAACTGCCACATCGAGAGGAAGATGTTCAAGGAAAGAGATCTAGTATTACTCTACGACAGTAAATCGTTGTAGCATCCAAGAAATCTCAGAATGCATTGGCTAGGACCATACGAGGTAAAATATGTCACAGATGGAGGAGATGTAGAGTTAAGATATATAGCAGGCGCAGACCTTAGAGGAATGATCAATGGGATCCGGTTGAAGCTATAAAAGGACAATCGACCACCCACAGCGTAGTAAAAAAAAACGAGGGAAAAGATAACAACCATATTGAAAAAGGAAACAAGCGAGAAAAGGAAAGACGGAAAAAGCAGGTTGACGGGACAGCATGAGGTAGAGTTAAAGAAAGGCTAGGACGGATGGGATGTCACATTAAGCGTTCCAACTGGAGATGGCAAAGGAGGTGTAATGGCAAGTATGAAACCATCGTGGATGTATTGAACCCACAGTTATGGTGCATTAATTGCATGATGGAGGAAGCATCCTTGAAAATATCCATGACAAGACCATACAAAACACGAGCACAGAAGCAGTTAGTCTATTTGTGGAAGGAGAACAGAAAAAGAGCAACAGCAGTAAGAATGAACAGAGTGAAACCACAGAGCCCATCAAAGCCATTCGAACTCAGCAAACGTTCGACATACACCATTATGGCACCACCGAAGCTCGCAGAACCAGGCCAGACAGCCAGATCAACCAGGGCTCAGACCAGGTCACGAGAACCACTGGAAGAAAGTGAGCAGCAGCCACCAGAAATCATCGATATTGATGAAATCCCATCGCCGAAGGAAATCCTAGTAGAGTCCACACAAATACTAGAGGAGGTTTTGCAACCACAAACAGAGCCCATGGAACATGATACACTAGCAGCGATGCATGAGCCTCAGAACAAAGAATAAGAAACCCACCAGGAAATACCACCAGAAAACGTTGAAGCAGCCATAGGAGCTAACGGAAGCGCACAAAACCCGGAAGCAGAAGTGCAACCAGATGTTCCACAAATACCCATCCCAGATTTCTTTTCGGCCGAGCTGACTGGTGAAATGGCCACGACTTGGGAAAAATGGATGGCGAAGGAGCAACCGAAAGCTGTTGGAACCTTGAGCCAACCATTGCAGCAGGAGGACCGAGTTCATATACCGAGCTCACCTCGAAAGAAACCAGCTATAGAGATTGTGATACCTCGCATACCAGAGGGAGTATGGGTGGACCCACAGCTATTAGGTCATGTCGAGAAGATCAAGTATTCTGACCATGATGTAGAAGATGAAACTAAATATCCAAAGCTTGCACCACAGGTCTTTATGTAGAAAATAGTCGTGAACCAACTCAGAGAAACCATCACTCAGCCACACCAGTGGGCAGTTGGACTAGACAGAACAGGAATTCTAGGATTGTTGAAGATACCACACTTTGGCTGAGGCCAATATGCGACGGCATGCGTCAAGAAACTGTTAGCAGTTACGTATGGAGGAGATATATGGCTGGACAAACCCATCCCCATAACTATCGAACTTATCATGCAGATAACAGGCTTAACCACCGGGGGTATGGATCCTGTGCTAATTCTGGACGATAATTCCGAGGAAAAAACATTGGCAAAAGAGATGAAGAAGAAATATGGCACCGACAAGGGAACAAGATGCATTATAATCAAACGGATCAACAATATTGCGACACAATTGGGTGCAAAGATCTGAGCCTGCAAACTGCTAAGAAAATTCCTCAAAGATGAAGTACCAGTAGGAGTCATTGTTGTTGCAGATCAATGCGCAGCAGGCACCTCCATGAGTTGGGATCCATACCTATCAAACTTGTTCCAAGTAGACTGTAAAGATGCGCAGGACGCAAGTACGAAATTTCATTACTCATGGATGATCACTCTCATAGATTTCATGAGATGGTGAGAACCAGAATATGTCATCTTTGGTACCACACCACATCCAGGAGGAGAAATATATCGCGTCCTAAGATCCGCGCCCTAACCAAGCATAAGAAGGGGAATGGAATCATATTCAAAGCTTACCTACAAGAGATACAGGAAGCCATCAGTCGAGCATGGAGAATAATACCAGAGGTTGTCGCACGATACGGGGGCATCGCCAATTTCTGGGCTAGGCAACAAGCCATGTGGATACAACCAAGGCAGGATCCAGATAAACAGTGGCTACAGATGCGCTACTGCGTCACCGAGGGATATATCGACATGGTCATCAGTGAATGGCCTGACGAACGGAGGATTCCAACCATACCCAGAGAAGTATTGGGACAAACAACAGAAGGAGGGGCTGCGCAGGCGGAAACATAGCCTCCACAAATCCCAGTACCCAAGAAATGAAGAACGGGCCAAACCAAGTTGACTTAGGCAGACGACGGCTCAGAGCGGCTAGGGACCCATAAGGGGAGGACATAAACCACCCAGTCAACCAAGGGACAGAGGAAACCGGCTGAGGGAGCACAGGAAACCACATCAGACCCCATCACAAAGGAACCAGAGGGGAAAAAGAGACCAGCGGTACAGGACGTAGGTGCGTGTAAGAAAATTAAGTCACAACAAACACCACCGGACTACACAATCACAGAGGATGATGGAGAGATGATTGCCAGGATGGTCCAAGACTGCCTCGCAAATGATTTTGATCATGTCGCGCACCACAAGGATAAACTGTAGAAGGAACTGACATATATGGTACTGCTCCTGAAGAAATTTGGGGAAGCCTGGATCACGAGTAGCAATAGGGGCATAGAACCATCGACCACATAGACCACAACAAGGGTGGAAGTAGAAGAGTGTGACCCAATTCTTTCGATTCCACACACACATTCCATGTTCTACATAAAGCCTAGCATGTTGCGAAAGGATGAAATTGTAGGACAGACACCAATGAAGGATTTGGATCATATCCAATTGGTCTTGACATGGATCCCATCGAGATCATTACACAAACTATAGGTTAGCATCGACCACGAGATGCAATCGCGAGCACATAAAAACTTAGTCGAGATACAGCAAGCAACAAAGAAGCGGGAAGCGCTGGAAACAGTTTGTGCATAGGCCAAATATGAAACCAAGGAGGAGAAAGAATGCAGAAACGAGCTGGAACATAGAGTGGAAGAATTTTTTGGGAAACTTCCAACTACTGCGCAAGGAAATGAACTCCCACCGCAGAAAAGATCGACCAGATTGCGCAGGAAATTGATCAATATCAGAAGGAGATCGAGACTCTATGTGGACAGATTAGACTGACAACTCCACTAGAAGTGAAGGAGCAATAGAAGCAGGAAGCAGCAATGCAACTGCAGGAGCTAGGAAAATAGGTCAGCACGGCAGTTGACTTACTGGATAAAGCAGCGCAACTTTGGACAAGGCTGGAAGAGAATCCAGAGGTCCAACACTGGGACAAGGAGGAGGAGAGGATCAATGCAATGATCCAAGAACTCAAGCAGCAACAGAATACCATACCAATTCCAGAACATTTCAAGGGGATGCAAGAGTTAAAGAAGATACAGGCAGAACTTATCACTGCACAAACACAGAAACAGGAGCGTCAGGCTCAAATAGAACCGTTGCAGGAATGGGTAGAAAAAGTACTTGCGTAGATAGAAGAAGCTAGAAAAAATATAGCACAGACTCAGCTAGAATGCGCAGGACTGACGAGAAAGGAAGTGGCAGCTCAGACAGTCAACACCATCAAGGAGAAACCTGCGTAGGCATTGACAAAAGTGGCAGAGCTGCAGGAACAGTTCCAGATGATCACCAAGGAGATCGAGGAAGCACAGATAAATTAGGTGACTCGGGACGAGTCACATGTCAGTTTTGGGGGCCTGTTGGCACCAAGACGAAGGGGAAAGAAGAACGATCATGGAAAAGAAAGCGTGCAGAAAACTGAAGTAACAACTGGAAAAAGAACAGCATGCGCGCATGCAAGAAAGCGTGCACAAAGGAAAGAGAGAGCTGGAGGAAGAACAGCACGCCTGGGAGAAATACCTAACGTAAGAAGGGTTAGGGTTTTGATAATATTATGTAAATGGATGAAGAGCCGGAAATGTATAAATATGGATACGAAAGTATCATATAGAAGTTTTTGTTGTTTTGATTATTGTGTGGATGAAGAATATTGTATTTGTTGTTGAGAGTCGAGAGTCGAGAGTTAGGTTTTCGAGTTCAGTTTTGGAGACTGTAACTATGCATGAGCATAGGTGATATGTAATGGTTTTAGTTGTATGAACCGATTTTGTAAGTTGTTGAGCAAAGGAGATATGAGGGAAGGTAGATCTGAGGATTAGACCGCGGGTTGTGGAGCCTGGTGCGATCTAGTTCACCTCACATAGATCTTACCCAGTTTTGTGGAGAATTGTAAGCGCGTGGCGCCAGGAATGCAGAACTACCATAATAAAAGAGCCAAGAGAAAAATGTTTGTGTGCGTAGCCCAGGAGGGGGTGAACTACGGTAATCCTCAAGTAATGTGTTAAATGTATGTATGTCTCTTCTTTCTTTCAGCAATTAACGGTTAAGTTCGATGAATAGTTAGCACATGGTTATGAATCTGGTTATACTTTTCTTAAATTACACGGTGGGATATACGCATGCGACTCCAAGGAATAAGTAGTCTCCCTTACAGCTCACGGTATCTGGTGTTAATCAAGAAACCCATGTCCCCTACTCTGTCCTAGGTTGTTAACACCTGAGTCTTACAACCACCTATTTAAAGATATCTCGGGTGAGACTGTGCAGCGTCTTCTGGGTGTTGTGTTGCCTTCTGGTTTACCAGGAGAGACGATGGTTTTAGAGGCTTTGTTGGAACCCCGAATGACATGAACCCTGGGTCAATGATTCAGATAATCCAATAAGGGAATTGATAACCAACACAGGGATATCATATTTATCAAGGCTTATTGTTGGCAGTCATAATCCCAACAAAACCTAAAAGTGCAAGCCTAGCTAGCAGTTAGCTTTCTAGCCTAGTTGACAAAGGTTTGTGAAGTTGAGAAAAATCATGATGGGAAGTAAGCTCAATTCCAAGAAGGCAAGACCTCAAAGAAATGAAGATATCAACATCTCATCACTCTCGGGTATGGTTCCTATCAATGTCAATACTTGGTTAATTGACAGTGGTGCCTCCAGGCACATGACCGGTCTTAGAAATCATCTAACACATTTCGTTGAGAAAGAGACACATCTACATGTTGTTCTTGGAGATGATGCAATATATAATGTAAGAGGAGTTGGAACCTCTACCTTCCAACTAGATTCAGATATGCAGCTCAAACTAGAAGAAGTACTATATGTACCTGGAATGAAGAGAAACCTTGTCTCTATTTCACCCTTGGAAGACAAAGGCTACAAAATTACTTTCTCAGAAGGAAGAGTTATTGAATGGCACAAAGACTCTCATATAATCTTTTCCAAAGTAATTGGTGTCCGAGAAAACAACATGTACAAATTGACCATCAAACTAGCTCAAGCCTTATTGCATGACACTATCAGCGTGAGTGAGTTATGGCATAGAACACTTTCTCACATTCATTATAGAGATCTTCCAGCTCTAGGGAAAATGGTAACAGGTCTACTAGAGATATAGATTCAGCATAAAGGTGTTTGCAAAGGTTGTTCCCTTGGAAAAAATGTTAAAGGATCCTTTCCTAGCAGTGACAATAGATCCAAGGAAATCTTGGGCTTAATACATTCATAAGTATGTGGGCCAATGACTATTGCATCCCTAAATGGGTACTTATATTATGTACTCTTCATAGATGATCACTCCAAGAAAACTTGGATTTAATTTCTAAAGAACAAGGATGGATTCCTCGCCAAGTTTCAAGAATTCAAAGCTCAGATTGAAAACCAGACCAGAAGAAAAATCAAAATATTAAGATCAGAAAATGGAGGAGAGTACACCTCAAAAGAATTCAATAGTTTTTGTATTGAAGCAGGAATTAAGAGGGAATTCATAGTTCCTTACAACCCTCAACAAAATGGGGTTGTTGAAAGGAAAAATAGAACTATCATTGAAGCAACTAAAGCAATGATACATGATCAGGGTCTACATATGACTTTATGGGCAGAAGCATGCATGACAGCAGTATATGTTCAAAACTGAAGTCCTCATCAGATCCTGAAGAACATCACTCCAGAAGAATCATTCACCAAAGTGAAGCTCGAGATCGGACACTTCAGAATATTTGGATGTCAAGTGTACCTTCATGTACCCAAAGAAAAGAGATCCAAACTAGAACCTTCAGGAATAAAGGGTACATTTGTAGGATACAGTGAATCCTCACAATCATATCAAATCTACATACTAGGTCAAAGACAAATTGAAGTAAGAAGAGATGTTACTTTTGAAGAAGAAATAGCCTTCCATAAATCCAGAGAAGCTTAGATGGAAATTGATAGTGAAACAATACCTTCTCCCCCTTCAGTAGTTCAGAGGGACAAAGATATTATTCCAGATGAGCCAACAGCTCCAATATATCTAGTTGCTAAATCAAATTTAGTTGCCCCAAGCAACATACCCAGAGACATCACAGTTAGACATAAAAGACCTGCTTGGGCTCGACAAACCTTGGAAGAAGCAGAAGGCCATAAAGCCCCACAAGGAGCAACTAGAGAAAACAAGAGACAAAAGATATTCTCAAGCTACCTTTCATCCATGACCCACATTATTGACTCAGAGCCAACTTGTCATGGAGAAGCTTCAGGTGAACAAGTATGGCAAGATACCATGACTGAAGAATACCAATCTATATTAAAAAATGATGTATGGGATGTTGTTCCAAGACCAGAGGGAAATTCTGTAGTGACTTCCAAATGGATTTACAAAATCAAACATGTTGTTGATGGAAGCATTGAACAATACAAAGCAAGACTTGTGGCTAGAGGTTTCTCACAAATAGAGGGAGTCGACTATGATGATACTTTTTCACCTGTAGCCAGATATACCTCCATCCGGTCTATCATTGCATTAGTTGCTTCCATGGGTTGGAAGCTACATCTTTTCTCAATGGTGAAATTGAGGAAGAAGTTTATATTGAGCAGCTAGAAGGTTTCATTGTACACAACGAAAAATCTCATGTATGCAGATTGAAGAAAGCCCTATATGGTCTAAAACAAGCACCATGTGCTTGGTATGAGAAAATGGATGGATTTATGATGAGTTTGGGCTTCAACAAAAGTACAACTAATCCAAACCTGTATTATCACATTGATGCCAGTGAGTGTCTGATTTTGGTCTTATATGTGGATGATCTTTTTCTCACCAGTTCAGAGAGACTCATTGTTGAATGCAAGCAAGCATTGACTACCAAATTTGAAATGAAGGATTTGGGCCTAATGCATTATTTCTTGGGACTAGAAGTATGGTAGAGACAAAATGAGATTTTCCTAAGTCAAGGAAAATATACTATGGAGACACTGAAAATTTTCAGTATGACAGAATGCAAATCCATGCCTACTCCAATGGTAATGGATTTAAAGAAAATGAGTAACACTAATTCAGGATATGTAGATCCACATTTATATCGACAATTGATTGGATCTCTAATGTATCTAGTTAACACCAGACCGGACATTTGTTATGCAGTGAATGTGCTTAGCCAGTTTATGAGCCAACCAAAACATACACACTGGATAGCTGCAAAACACGTATTGAGATACTTGCAAGGCACAATTGGTTATGGCATGAGATATGCATCCAATGTGGACTTGAGATTGCAAGGATATGTTGATGTTGATTGGGAAGGAAGTGTAGTAGACAGAAAGAGTACCTCATGTTGTTGCTTCACCTTAGGATCGGCCATGGTTTCCTGGTGTAGCAAAAAACAAATCTCTGTGGCTTTAAGCACAGCAGAGTCAGAGTATATTGCACTAAGTATGGCAGTTCGTGAAGAAGTATGGCTTCACAATATTTTGAATGAATTGTTCGAGCATGAGATGGATCTGAATACTATTCATTTTAACAACCAGAGTTGTGTAAATATCTCTGAGAACCCAGTGTTTCATGACAAATCGAAACACATTAAAATCAAGTATCACTATATCAGAGACAGGGTGCAGAGAAAGACAATACACGTACAATATCTTTCTACTTGTGAAAAAAATGCAGATCTCTTCACTAAACCACTTTCCAAGACAAAGTTCGAGTATTTCCGTGAGAGACTTGGCCTGGTGGAAAATGCCTCCCTAGTTAAGAGGTAGTTTTGATGATTGCATCTATGTGAGACATTCTCCATCTTACAAAACTGTGAGATATAGATCATTGCAGCTATGTGAGTCTTTCTCTCAACTTACAAACTTGAGAGAAATCCCCTAATAAGGGTATGTGGTTCCTACCTGAGATAGAGTTGGAACGTAGAGATGACCTCCTCCATTCAGAGAGTTGAGAAGAACTCTAGATGATTATCTAGTGGGAAAGGCAATCTGTTGAGTTAGACGTGCATGTAACTGAGCACAAGATGAACGTGTGAAATCCCAAAGTGTTGGGTGCATTTTCATGTGAACAAAAATGAAGATGATGTATTAGCCTCCTCTGAGCAAAAGAGTTGATGAGAAACTCCATATGATTCTCCTATGTGAGGTAGTGGGAAAGAAGATTTGTAGAGTGGACATGCCTGTGGACGAGCACAGGTGAACATGTGAAGATCTGGTTCCTCTGTGTAATGTAGTGAGCCAGAGATATGGACATCCCTATGGATGTTCCCCTAGTGGATGAGCACTAGTGGGTGTATCAGATCCCTTTCTATATTGTTCAAGAGTCAGACTTCCCTGTAACCCTAATTGTAATGTAAAGGGTACAAGTCAGCCCCGCCTTAATGTGATTAATAATAAATGTAAAAGACAATTAATCTGGTTAATATTAATTATAATGTGACTTAGAGAGGTCGGCCCTATTGTGCCAATAGACACTTATGTTGATAGGACAAGTCTAATATAAGTAAAGGAAGATTCCTCATTGTGGAATCATATCCTTCACACAAGTTTGGAAATTTCATCAAGTACATCCTCTTGGGAAAAGTGCGCACCTCTCTTGGGCGCTAGTCTTCTAGGGTTTGAGCACCCTCTTGTGTGCTAAGAATTATTCGTGGTGAAGGTATTTCTCTTGAAGAATATAGCAAAGGATTTGGCTGGGTTTTATTCCCTTGTTGAGAAGGGTTTCCTAGGATATTTCTTGTATTCTTGTGCATGGTGTTTCTTCTTGTGATATTGGTTGCTGCAACATTCTTGTTTATGGTTAAGACAAATGCAAATTGAAATGAACTACATGATTAACCTAGCTTATTGAAAAATCAATAGATATTCCGAGAAAATGGAGGATGGAGGATTGAAAACCCATATCGACACCTATGGTCACCAACTGGAAGAAGCTTAGTGCTTATGAGTCTGAGTTGGTGAATGCCAGGAGATATCGTCAGTTGATTGATTCTTTGATGTATCTGGTCAAAACTATACCAGATATTTTTTTTGTTGCGAACACTCTCAGCTAGTACATAGTGGAGCCTAGGAGTGTGCACTGAATAGGAGCAAAACATGTTTTGAGGTACATGGCAGGATCAGTGGATTATGGTTTGGACTACGTCAAAGGTGATGGGGTCAGGTTTATTGGCTATACAGACTCAAATTGGGTAGTAAGTGTAGTTGACAAGAAGAGCACTTCAGGGTGTCATTTCAAGTCGGGATCAGGAGTTGTTTTCTGGTTCAGCCAAAACATAATTCAGTGGCACTAATTATGTTGAGGCAGAGTATATGGTAGCTAGTCACGCCAGTTGTGAGTCCATTTGGCTTCGCAAGTTATTGGTTGGTCTATTTGGTCATAAGTTGAGGTCTATAGTGATTCACCGTGATAATCAAAGTTGTATCAAACTCTATGAGAATCCAATCTTTCACGACATGTCCAAGCACATAGAGATCGGATACCACTTCATCCGTGATTGGGTTTAGAGAGGGGTAGTTCAACTTGAGTACATACCTACTGATGAGAAGATTGTAGAAATTCTCACGAAGATTTTTCCAAGGGGCAATCATGTCTACTTCATAGACAAAATGGGAGTGGTGAAGAACACTTTCCTCGGTAAGAGGGAGTGTTGAGTTTTGGTACCTTGGGAAGTGGTCTCCTAGTGTTATTGAGTGTCTAACACTAAAGGGGGAAAAGTGACCCTCAGTCACTTTACTTTATGTTATAAAGTCAAAGTGACTTTATGAGCTACTTAAGTCATAAAGTGGATGCACTTGTTCAAGGAGAAGAAGGGCACACCATTAGAGTGAGGGTGCATTTCCTTGAGGAGAAGGAAGGGCACACTTAGCATTAGAAAGGGCATGCAAAATAGGTTGCATAAGCTACTATAGCAGTGACGTTTTCAAGGAAGAAGAGAATCCAAGGTTAAGGGCACAAATCCCAAGGCAAGGGTGTTCACTTTAAGGCAAAGAGGGCTCATTCTTCTAGGGTAAATATGTTGTCAAGCTTGAGATGAGTTGGCTATTGTAATCAAGTTCCTCTTCTCTATTTATTTGTTGTAATATTTCTCTAAGACTCCATAATAAATTTCCTCTTCAATTGGTTTTCCCCATGGGGGTTTTTCCAGGGTCATGTTGACCAAAAATCCTTGAGTAGGAAATTATGTGGTTTGCATATTTCCTTATCAGCATTTAAGTGTAAATATCTACATGTATATTTCTTTTTTTAATGGTTGTAAGTAGGATTTATATGGACAACAAAACTTTCCTACACTAACCTTCCAAACAGCAACATTAAAAGAGCATTAAATAATTCCTAAAAGGAAGCATCAGTGGGCAGCAAGAACATACATGTTAGGAGTCTTAAAACAACACTAAACAGTCTTGATCTTGACCTTGAAACAATGCCTTAACTGTGTCAAAGACAGACCTGTTAGGCAGCCTTTTGGAACCTCAAAATTCTTCAGGGAGTTGGGTAACTTACTCAATCTACATCTCCCCACTTTTTACTATGTATTGAGACCTAAGTTGCATTGAAATTGATATAGACACAAGCGGAAATGGATACAGAAAATTTTCAGGAAGAGCATGTAAAATATAGTGGGGAAACGGATTATGTGTATATATACAATGCAGAAAAACCATGAGACATTAAAATTTCGGATTAACTTTGGATTAGCCTCAATTAACACGAGTAGGAAACCTACTTGAAAAAGAAAAAACTAAAATGTGGGTAGTAACATCTAAGTAAGAATATTTTTTTCAATGTAGCTCATGGGTTCACCTTGGGAACACTAACATCATGAACCACAATGTATTGACTAAATTGTAGATTGGTTTCCCTTTTATACAAAATTAACTCTTCATGACACTTAGTATAACACCAACTCGAGTGGCAGATTGAACCTTGCAAAGATTTATCTTTCTAGACTTTTACAACTTTCATTCTTTGAATTTTACTTGGTAACAAAGGATTGCATGATCCCTAGGTTGAACCTCATCAACACCTTCACCAACACTTCACTGGGTTTAAAGAATAGTATTGATTAAATATTTGCAGGTGATCCTAATTATATATTTGCAGGTGTGTTAAGCACTCTGGATTCATTTTTAGGAGGGCGTATCCTCATGCTAGAAATCATACCCCCTCTCAAATTTTCCAGAATCAGGATACAACCTACACACTCACCAAAATTTGTTGTCTACAACACTTAAGAGGAATTTGTATACTAATGACAAGTAGCTCATGATATGACCATCCTATAACACCTTAGATGTTTATCTACATTTTGTCTCCTAATGTCACAGTGATGTTTTACATTCAGCAAGAAGAAGCCTTGAATAGATCTTAGATATGTTTATTTATACAAAGATGTCTTAACCAAAAGTAGTTAGACATTCCACATTCTTTGATCTCAAAATAGAATACAATCAAAACTAGAAGATATAATGAAAATATTTATGGATTTGTTGAGATACAATTAAAACATTTTTGGATTTGATTTGATGACAATTATGCTCTTGCATTTCATACAAAGAAAGGAGGAAGAAATAGAAGAAGCTTCAGTAAAGCATTCAAAGACAAGAAGGCTTCATCAGCTTCAAGGTATGATCATAGAAAATACAAATCAAATATCCAGTGTTTCAGATGTGATAAGTATGGACACTTTGCAATAAATTGTCCTACCAGGGAGAGAGGAAGACAACATGCCTCCACTGCTGACATTGATCCAGACCCACCTCAGAAAAATGAAGACATGAAAGATGAGGCTTTCTTCTTTTGAGTTTCCTCAGGAGGACCAAAAGCAAGATTGAGTATGACTGTAGACTAAGGTAAGTTTTGTACTACATTTCTTATTTGATTTCATTATTACCCTGTAGTTTCTTGCATTTTGATAATGAAGGGTATTATCTTTGGAATGGGATCCCTCTTGACTTGGACCATTATCCCTAGTACGGGAGTCCAAATTTTCTTGGTTGGTTATTATCCTAGTATAGAAGGCCATTTTGGTTGTTATCCCTATGGGAGGCCATCTTGGTTATTATCCTAGTACGAGAGGCCAAAAAAGTACTATAGAGTCAGTAGTGGACCTAAGAAGACATGAGATGTCTCCAAGTTAGCAACACAGAAAAAGGAAGATGTCTATCATTTAGACTTCAAAGGGAGTCAAACTATTTGAGAAGAAGGAAGAGACAATACCTTCTCCCCCTTCAACAGTTCAGAGGGAGACAGCCATTGATCCAGTCGATCCAGTTGATCCAGTTGATGTTCCCAGAGACATTGCAGTAAGCCATAAAAGGCCTACCTGGGCTCGACAAAATCTGCAGAAGGAAGAGGGACATGCATCTCCTCGAGGAACATTCTGAGAGAGCAATAGACCATAGAGATTTTCGAGCTATGATTCAGCCATGAGCCACATCATTGATACTAAGCCTTCTTGTCATGGAGAAGTAGTAGGTCAGCAGGTATGGAAAGATGCCATGGCAGAAGAGTATCAGTCCATCATGAAGAATGATGTGTGGGATATTGTTCTGAGACCATAAAGGAAGTCTGTAGTGACTTCCAAGTGGATCTATAAGATCAAGCATGCAGCTGATGGAAGTGTCGAGAATTACAAAAAAATATTTGTGGCCATAGGATTCTCACAGGTGGAGGAAGTTGATTATGAAGAGACATTTTCTCATGTAGCCCGATACACTTCCATCTGTACTATCATTGCACTAGCAGCATCCATGGGTTGGAAACTACATCATATGGATGTAAATACAACCTTTCTCAATGGTGATATTGAGGAAGAGGTTTACATCGAGCAGCCAGAAGGATTTTTTATACATGAGTAGAAGTCTCATGTGTGCAGGTTGAAGAAATCCTTGTATGGACTAAAGCAGACACCTTGTTCTTGGTACGAGAAGATGGATGGATTCTTGATGAGTTTGGGCTTCAGCAAGAGTGTTGTTGATCCAAACCTATATTATCACATTGTTGGTGATGAGTTCCTGATCTTGGTCATGTGCGTTGATGACTTATTCCTCACCGGTTCAAAAAGACTTATTGTTGAATGCAAGGGAGCATTGACTTTTGAATTCGAGATGAAGGATCTGGGTATGATACACTACTTCTTGGGACTAGAAGTATGGTAGAGGACTGATGAGATTTTCCTGAGTCAGGGAAAATATACAGTGAATATATTGAAGAAGTTTGGTATGATAGACTGCAAAACCATACCTACACCTATGGTGATGGATCTGAAGAAAATGAACAAGGATTCTACTAATTCATGAGAGATTGATCGACATCTATATCGACAGATGATTTGATCATTAATGTATCTGGTTAACACCAGACCTAATATATTCTATGTAGTGAATGTACTTGGTCAGTTTATGAGTCACCCAAGACAGACTCATTGGATAGCAGTGAAGCATGTATTGATATATCTATGAGGCACAGTTGGATATGGCCTGAGATATGTCTCTGGTGTAGATATGAGATTGCAGGGATATGTTGATGCAGATTGGGCAGGGAGCCCAGTGGACCGGAAGAGCACATATGGTTGTTGTTTTACCTTGGGGTCTGCCATGGTTTCCTGGTGCAGTATGAAACAAAGCTCTGTGGCTTTGAGTACCGCAGAAGCAGAGTATATAGCATTGAGTGTGGCAGTCCTCGAAGCAGTGTGGCTTCGCAAGCTCCTTGCAGATTTATTTGATCATGAGATGGATTCCACTGTTATTCATTGTGATAACCATAGCTCTTTGAAGCTCTCTTAGAATCATGTGTTTCACCATAAATCGAAACACATTGAGATCAAATACCATTATACAAGAGACATGGTGCATAGGAAAGCAATACATGTGTAGTACCTTCTACACATGAGCAGATTGCATATATCTTCACCAAATTTCTTTCTAGGATGAAGTTCAAGTACTTTCGTGAGAGACTTGGCCTGGTGGAGAATGCCTCCCTAGCTGAGAGGGAGTGTTGATGATTGTAGCTTCGTGTGACATTCTCCATGATACGTTTTCCTCTGTGACTGAGTTGAGTCGACCTGTGAGAGAGCCCAGTGTTGGGTGTGCCCATGTGATGGGGTGTATCATTCTCCTTTGGACTGAGTTGATTCGTGCCCTAGTTTTTGGTATGCCCGTGTGATGGGTGTATCGTTCTCCTCTATGTGAGAGTTGAGTCAATGCAGTCTCCTTCCTTTGTACTCTTGTGGACTCGGTTGAATCAGGCTTGAGATGGTACTCCAGATGATTCTCATGTGGACTCAATTAAGACATAGATCTGTTGAGTATGGCGTCCCTATGGCTGAGCACAGGTGGACGTGTCCCTAGTGGTTGAGCACTAGTGTATGTGTGGATCCCTTTCTATATTGTCTAAGTATAAGATTTACTTGTAACCCTAATTATGATGTAAAGGGTACAAGTCGGCCCCACCATATGTGAAAGACAATTAAGGTTTATTGTAATAATTAATTATATTTTTGAGTTATTGAGGTCAAACCTAATGTGCCAATAGACACACCTATTGTTGTGTCTGGTCTTGTATAAATAAAGGTGATTTCCCCATTGAGGAAACACACTCACACTTGACATTTCAGAATTTCAGCAAGTGCATTTAAGGATGAAGTGCGCACCTCTATTGGGCGCTAGTTTTAAGATTGTTGAAGCACCCTCTTTTGTGCATTAGGGTTTATGGTTGGGGGATCTTCTCTTGAGAATATAGCAAAGGATTTTTGGGTTTTCTTCCCTTGTGTAGAAGGTTTTCCTAGGATATTTCTTGTGTTCTTTTGCATGGTAATTCTTCTTGTGATCTTGGTTATTGCAGCACTTGTGTATGGTGTAGCTGCATTTTTTTATGGTTCAAGTACATGCTAAATGAAATAAACCTCATGCTTGAACCTAGGATAGTGAAAATTCAACATAAATTACACAAGAGATTTATCCTGGGAAAATCCCAAATGGGGGAAAAACCCAACAACCTTTCTTAGATGAGTTCCTTTCACACAGTCCAAACATTCACTAGATCCTTAGAGCTTTATAAACAAGAATCAAGATCTAACACAAGGCTAGAGCCTAGTAGTAGCTTTCTCAGTTGCAGTAGCACCATATAGAAGTAGCGCACCCTCTAGGAGAGATAGCACAGAAGAGAGAGATCACCACAAAAATAGCTCCAAGACTAGGCTATTGTGTCACCCTTCCTTACTCATACTTGCGCACATTTTACCTCAGAGAATGAGAGTGTGTTGTGTCCCTAAATGAGCTAAGACATCTTCTATTTATAATCTTCCAGACACTTCTGCCTGGGCCAACTTCTCATCTGGGAGTCTT
The DNA here is from genome assembly GCA_010110895.2 of Picea sitchensis. Classification (NCBI taxonomy): domain Eukaryota; kingdom Viridiplantae; phylum Streptophyta; class Pinopsida; order Pinales; family Pinaceae; genus Picea; species Picea sitchensis. The sequence goes on along the minus strand of SNQJ01S0012214.1, from coordinate 22,756 downwards.
AATTAACTTAATTAATTTATGGGTGAGCCTTTAATTAATTCTTGGGTGAGTTGACTTCTCTTATAGAGACTTCTTGTTGTTTAATGGTCTTCTTGGACTTCCAGAATCTTCTCACATCTAAGATAGGTTTACATCAGAGGAAAGGTTCCTCTCGCAGCTAACAAACATCAACAAATCTTGGAGAGGGTCTCTTTCAGGCCTTTGATAGGTTAAGCCAAGGTTAAGGACACAAATCAAATTAAGCAATGATGTTTTCAAGGAAGAAGAGAAGCCAAGGTTAAGGGCACAAATCCCAAGGCAAGGGTGTGCACTTCAAGGCAAAGAGGGCTCATTCTTCTAGGGGAAGTATGTTGTCAAGCTTGAGACGAGTTGGCTATTGTAATCAACTTCCTCTTGTCTATTTATTTGTTGTAATATTTCTCTAAGACTCCATAATAAATTTCCTCTTCAACTGGTTTTCCCCATGGGGGTTTTTCTAGGGTCATGTTGACCAAAAATCCTTTAGTATAAAATTATTTGGTTTTCATATTTCTTTCAGTTTAAGTGTAAAGATCTACATGTATATTTCTTGTTTTAATGGTTGTAAGTAAGATGTATATGGAAAACAAAACTTTCCTACACTAACCTTCCAAACAGCAGCATTCAAAGAGCATTAAATCATTCCTAAAAGGCAGCATCAGTGGGAATCAAGAACATACATGTTAGGAGTCCTAAAACAACACTAAAACAATCTTGATATTGACCTTGAAATAGTGCCTTAACAGTGTCAAAGACAGACCTGTTAAGCAGCCTTTTGGAACCTCAAAATTCTTCAGGGAATTGGTTATACTTTGATGGGGCAACACAAGGGAATCCTTTGGTATGCCAACATGTTTACAAAGAAAAAACAAGATAGTTGATGAGTTGTATAAAGGATTTCAATGGCCATTGAGTAATGGGTGTTGATCGAAGAGATTAATGGGCTTTTCCGGGAATCAGAGCATACTCCTTGTTTATAAATATGATTGAAGATCTTAGTTAGGAGTCAGTGATAGATGTTGATATTTTTTGGATCACTCTATTTAATGTTTTTGTGTTTAATTGTCAATCTTATATCATGTTTCTAAACTTTGAGATGAAATGTAGAGGATGTTAATGGAGGATCATAGGTTGAGACCGGAACTATGGGGCTTCTGATACATTTAAATTTTTTGAAAACTCTTGCTTTGGGGGCATACTAAAGAACTTTAGGGAGGCTTTGTTTGTTTTAGCTAAGACAAAAACATGACAAGTGTTTTTTTCTATACGATAAAATCCTTACTTAAAATGTTGTAATAGCATTTATGAAATGTAATCCCTTTTTATATAATAAAATTATAAAAAATTTCAATACAAATAAATTATAAAGATATAGAAATAAGGAAAACCACTTATAGTTGAATGTCCCTCTGAACATTGACTTCCAATCCTTCCTAGAGTTTATGCTTCTCACTGAGATGTAGTTAAGGAGAGCTTTCACTTCAAAACCAGAGATTTTTGGTCTCTTTATAACATCAACCGGTAGCAATTACAATTAAAATCTATAGAAAATAAAAATTACGAATAAAATCTATACGAGACTCTAAGATGTTTGTTGAAAATAGTTCAACTCTAATAATAATAAGACTATTTTTATTGAGTTATAATACATGTACATTTAAAGTCCAATTTCAAGACGGACTTTTTAAAGATAACTTATTATAGCTTTTAGGGCACTGTTTTTTAATGCAAGCAAAGATGGCATGAGTGGTAGAATGTATGTGTCTACCTGAAGGGAGACAAGATGCCAAATCAGTAACTCCAACTCCAAACCGGCATCACCCTCATCTTCAAATGCCAACTCCAGCTCCAAACCCACGTCACCCTCAAGTCCAAAGGCCAACTCCAGCTCTAAACCCGCATCACCCTCATCCTCAAATGTCAACTCTAGCTCCAAACCAACTCCAAATGCCAACTCCATCTCTAAACCCGCGTCACCCTCATCTTCAAATACCAACTCCAAACGTCATCTCACCCTCATCTGAGTGCCAACTCCAAACATGATGACGGAAATGATGAGAAAGCATCATCATCGGCAATATTCTTTTGTCTCTTCCATGTAACATAATAAACACGTGGTAAGAAGCAGAAGATAAGCAAGCCCTAAACATTGCCTGCTACCAAAATAAACCAAATTCTAACTCACTTAAAGACTTAAAGAGAAATACTTTAATATTAACCACCAGATGATTTCACATTTATAAATATTAACCACATTACCTATTGGTTTACCTCATTGTTTTCTTATCATATCACTGTTTCCATTATCGCGGTTAATCTTAGTCCTGTTCATGTCGATCTCTCTGCGCAAAGATTCCAGAAAACCTGTAAAATTTTGAATCATAATCAATCTAAATTCTACTTACTTGAGACATCGACAGAAGATTCGTCCTCTGGAAATCGGTAGAAAAAACAGAAATCGGTAGAAAAAACAATCATTGGTCTGCTTGATGATCTACATTCGCTCTTCCTTCACCCCGCTCTCTTTGAATTCCCTGTCGATTATCAACTCTAGATGGCACTAAATAATAACTCAACCCTAAATGGCACTAAGTAATAACTCAGCCCTAAATAGCACTAAATTGAAAAAGAAATTAACGAAAAGGCAAGAAATTGACAAAAAAAATAACTCAGCCCTAAATGACACTAAATTGAAAAAGCATGAATCGAAGAAATTAACGAAAAAGTATGAATCCAAGAAATTGACAAAAAAGCATAACTTGAAATGGATGACAACAAAGCACCAATTGAAACGAATGACAAAAGCATCAATTAAGAACAAAGCACCAATTGAAACGAATGACAAAAGCATCAATTGAAATTGAAAAAAGTTTCAAGAGAAAAAAATAAAAATGCATGAATTGAAACGGACTGATGACAAAAGCATCAATTTATCTAATTAACAACATAATTAAATAAGTTTTATTATATAAAAAAAAATTAATAAAATAAAGCTACTCTTTTAACATAGAATTAATATTGAAAATTATAAAACAAACAACACTCGGACGGAAAAAACTTACCACACGGCCGGCCAAATGGGTAATTACATCAGTCCAAAGCTGATTATTTACAAACAAGATAATAAGTGTATTTTAATAAGGTTTCATTATTGTACTTGAAATAAGAAAATGTTTAACGGAGATGACAACTGTGGGATTTGAACCCACGCCCTTTCGGACCAGGCGAATGCAACAACAGCCTAGAATCTACAAAAGCATGAATTGAAATTGAAAAAAGCCATGAATTGAAACGGACGGATGACAAAAGCATCAATTTAAATTGAAAAAAGCTCCCAGAGTTAGTTGAACAGAGAGAAGAATTTGTCTCTATCTGTAACGGATGGAAGGTTGGAGAGAGGAGGCAAAGGTGGTAAACCAAGTATCCGTTGAAGGCATGTGGAGAAGAAGATATATATATATATATATATCAAATCTTAAATTGTTTCCACATTTTCTTCCTCTATCCATGGTCTGGGTTGGTATGTCTATGTGCTTTGGTGTCTGAGTTCTGTGTGTGGTCTGAGTCTGGGCCAGTCATGTCTGTGTGTTGAGTCCGTGTGTTGAGTCTGGGTCAGGGTGTTGAGTCTGGATCAGTCATGTCTGTGTGATAGAGGACGAAACCGGATTGGATTGGATTGGATTGCAGGGAACTGGATCATACGTTGGAGCAAACATCGTTGAAGAAACAAAATCGCTACTCCAGGTATGTATGGATGGCTTTCGCTCTGTCTTTTCCATTAGTTTAGCCATGATTAACCCGCAGCTCATTTTATCTTTAAGTAGTTTCAGTGGCTTATTTATTTAACCCTCCTATTTATTGGATTAACAGATATTAACCCATCTGTGTATTGGATTAACAGATTTATTGTTTGCTTGTTTATTATTACTAGATTAGCCTGCCTGTTGTAGCTTTCAAACCCTATTCATTGCCTCTATATCAATTCATTAAACGTGGTTTAACCTCTCTGACATTAACCCAACGGTTGCTTGTTTATTAACCTGTCTGTTGTTGTTTTCAAACCCTCTTCATTGCCTGGTATCAATTCATTAACCTCTCTGCCATTAACTCTGTTGTCATTAGTTTAACCCGCCCCTCTCTGCCATTAACGCACCTGTAATATATCTCTTTAAGTGATGTTATAAACTTTATAAAACCAGTGTCTCTTCACCATCTTTTCACCCTTCCTTGATTCTGCATTTCTTGCAAGCCTTTTTTTCATTCTCTGTTTAATCACAGAAGATGACATTTGCAGAAACGACTTGTGTGATACATACGGTTCCCTCCTTTTCGTTTGTGTTTTTCAATGGGTTCCCTCCTGGGCCATGTTCCTTCCTGCAACTTAAGCTTCCCGCAAAATTTGTGATAAAACGATGCTTAAAAGAACTTCAAGTAAACACAAAATATTTCCGTTGGCTTTCCATCTTTTTTATTGAAAATTTGATCGAAATACCATCTTTATCTTTATCCTGTATTTGATGAATTTTACCCTATATCCAAATGAATTTTACCCTGTATTCGAGTAGCCTTTTTGGGCTGGAAGGATTCTCCGGCAAACAAAATGGTTTCATTGATCACCAGAGTATCATTACGCATTACGTTAATTTGATTTTCTGACTCCATGGAATGTGCTTTAACTTCTTAATTTTTTATTTTTATACTCCAATTTTACCATATTCCTTGGCATTTTTGTAGGATTTCATAAATTTATAGTTATGAAACACTGCCTGATGTTACTGCCTGATGTTTGAGGCATCATGTTTAAACCTGTTAGTTAAAACCCAACACCTGTTATGATATCTATATTATTTCTCCCTTGGCCATGTTCGCTCGGCCATTTTTAGTTAAAACCCTCGTTTAGTTAAACCGGTTAGTTAAAACCCTCGCTTAGTTTTAATATCTATATTATTTCTCCCTCGGCCATGTTTACTGTATTTTCTTTAGCAAGAGATTCACTCCTATGAAATGTATATTAAATTTTTAAAACAATTATCACGGAAACCCAACACCTGTTATAATATCCATATTATCTCTCCCTCAGCCATGTTTATTGTATTTTTTGTATTTACTTTAGCAAGAGATTCACTCCTTATTAAATGTATACTGAATTTTTAAATTAGTTTTATTAAAATTTAGTATTAATTACTTTTCTTAAGATTTTTTAAATTAGTTTTATTAAAATTTAGTATTAATTTTTTATATTATTATTGTCAAAAATATTATACATTGTTAATCATATATATTAATTTATATATATTATACTAATTTATTTATATAAAATGTTATTTATATTATTATAAATATTCTTATTCAGATTATTAAAATTGAAGGTGTAATGTAAATAGTAATTATAGGATAATGAAAATAGTAATTATAGTTTTTAGGGATTTAGATTATTAGAAAAAAAATTATTCAAATTTTTATGATTATAGTTATTACAGATGATTTTCTTTTACAGGTATGATATAAAAATATAAAAACACACTGGTTTGACTGTTTAATAATGACATGAAATGGAAAAAGGTAATTATATTTTTTTAATTCAATATTAATTATACAATCTATCTTAAGGTAATTATAATTTTTTAATTCAATATTAACTATACAATCATTTATCTTATTTTAATTATATGAGATTATTTTAATTACTTCACATGAAAAGTAGAACTTTGTTATTATAATTTATTAGAAATATTTCAAAAATTTCTGTATTTTTTGTCTTATATTTAATATGTGTGGTTTTGCAGATTTATTTACAAGAATGACTAGTAATTGTAAGTTGGGTCAAAAGAAATAAAGATGTATTTATATGTTCATTCTCTCTCATTAGTTTTTATTATATGAGAGTTATGTACATACATTATGAGAAGTAGAACTTTGTTATTATAATTTATTAGAAATATTTAAATTTTTTCTGTATTTTTTGTCTTATATTTAATATGTGTGGTTTTGCAGGTTTATTTACAAGAATGACCTCTAATTGTAAGTTTGCTCAAAAGAAATACTGATGTATTTATATATTCATTCTCTCTCATCAGTTTTTAATTATATGAGAGTTATGTACATACATTATTAATAAAAATATTTTTTTTGTGGAAGGGATTAAAACCCCTTCCAAATGCTCTAAGAAGGGTGGGGCCCCACTTTTCTTAGAGTAGTGTAGTTTTTCTTGTTTGTATTCTTTTATTTTTATTAAGCTCACACATCAAAATATACTTTTTGAACACATTTACTTCTTAGCATTCACATTTAAAGCATATAATCCTACATTCACATTTAAAGCATGTAGTCTTACATTCACATTTATAACAATCTCATTCAAACTATGTAACAAACTATATAACAATGCATTTCAATTTTCTAGAAACTTTCTTCACATGCAAACTATACAATTTTACATAATATACCAAAAATACTAAATACTACTTTTATAAACAAATTATTCATATTAATTTATTTTTTTATCTTTTTATTTATTATTTTATATTTTTAAATTTATTTTTATTTTTGAATTTATTGTTTTATTTTTTCAATTTATTTTTTATTTTATTATTTATATATTTTTTTAGTTAGATAAAGTGATTTATATGTTTTATAAATCATATAAAATTGTAGAATGTATGTTTGCTTATTTAAAATTGTACATGTTTTATAAATAGTTTTGACAATTTGTTTGTTTAAGTTTGTATATTGATTTGATATCATGTGTGTGTTAATTAGAAATTGCATGGTTGTAGGTGGTTTTGTATATGGATTTGAAGTTGCATAATGTGTGTTTGCTTGTTTGAATTCATGCATTGTGTGTGTTTGTGTTTGTATATTGATTTAAATTTGTATATTGTATGTCTACTTATTTGAAATTATTATGTGTGCAAATGGTTTTGATAATGTTTTTTTTATGTTATATATTGATTTGAAATTGTATAATGTATATTTGTTTATTTCAATTTGTATATTGTGTATTTGATGGTTTGAAATTGCATGTGTTAATTAGAAATTGCATGGTTGTAGGTGGTTTTGTATATGGATTTGTTTGAATACATGTATTGTGTGTGTTTGTGTTTTTATATTGATTTAAATTTGTATATTGTATGTCTACTTATGTGTGCAAATGGTTTTGATAATGTTTGTTTATGATATATATTGTTTTGAAATTGTATAATGTATATTTGTTTATTTCAATTTGTATATTGTGTATTTGATGGTTTGAAATTGCATGTGTAGATGGTTTTAACAATGGATATTTATATATTGATTTGAAATTGTATAAAATGTGTTTGCTTATATGAATTTATAGTGTTTCTTTAAGAATTTTAATCTATGTTTATATTTTTGTATTGATTTGAAATTGTATAATGTGTCTTTGTTGACTCTTGTTTGTGTTTGTAGATTGAGTTGAATTTGTATATTGTATGTCTACTTATTTGAAATTATTATGTGTGCAAATGGTTTTGATAATGTTTGTTTATGTTGTATATTGATTTGAAATTGTATAATGTATATTTGTTTATTTCAATTTCTATATTGTGTATTTGATGGTTTGAAATTGCATGTGTAGATGGTTTTGACAATGTATGTTTATATATTGATTTGAAATTGTATAAAATGTGTTTGCTTATATGAATTTATAGCGTTTCTTTAAGTATTTGAATCCATGTTTATATTTTTGTATTGATTTGAAATTGTATAATGTGTCTTTGTTTATTCTTGTTTGTCTTTGTAGAATGATTTGAAATTGTATAATGTGTGTTCACATGTATGAGTAGAGTTGACAATGTGTGTTTGCTTATATTTGTATATTGATTTGAAATTGTATAATCTATGTTTGTTTCTTTGTATTTGTATGCCTGATGGTTAAGAACATGTGTTTCGTCTTAAGAGGTCACGGGTTCAAATCCAAAGGGGGGTAGGGTATGTATACCTTCGTAGACTTTACCAGTCAAATCGTTGGGCGGAGGGGGGTCCCTTCTTCCACAAACAAGGGGGTCTCATACACCAATTTGGTGTGCTAGCTTGGTCGTGACCTTAAAAATAGATTATTATTATTATTATTATATTGTGTGTTTGTTTAGTCTTGTTTGCATTTGTAGATTGATTTGAAATTGTATAGTGTGTATTAGCATCTTTGAATTTGTTTGTTTATTGAGTATGCATATGTATGTGAGTGAATGGTTTTGATAATGTTTTTGTTTGTTGATGTTAAATTGTATAATGTGAGTTTACTTATATGTGAATGTGCACATTTTGTGTTTACTTATTTGATATTATAAATGTATGTATTAGTGTTTTTGAGAGTGTGTGTTTGTTTATTTTGTATTCATACATTGTTTGCTTATTTTGTATTTATACATTGTTTGTTTATTTATTTCAATTTGTATGTTTGTTTATTTGAAATTGTATATGTATGTGTATATTTGTTGTATTGAATTTTAATGATGATAAGATTTGCATTTCTTTCATTTCTTTAGTCTTTTTTGAATGAATATGTTTACTTGGTATAATTTAAAATTTATTTAGATTCTATTTAAATTAGTAGTTTATATATTACTATTATTCTATATTATATTTTTTTCTATTTTTAAGTTTTTTTAAATTAATTTTAACATGTTTTCATTTTTTATGATTTTTTTTTTTTTATTTACCATTTTTAAGTTTTTTTTATTCATTATCTTAATTTTTTTAATAAAAATTATAAAAGTTATTAATAACTATTTTTAATAAACATGGTAAAATCACCTATTTAAATTACTACTAATTTCACATATTAAACAAGATAATAAAATCACCTTGGCATGTTGATATGTTAAAAAAACCATATCAACAATGCAAGCTTTTGGAGCAAATAAGCTTCCACCTTCCAAAGATTTTAATATCTCCAAGCAAAGAGAAGTTTTTTTATTTTAATGCACATTACTATAATATATATTTAAAACCCAGCTCTAAAAACTTCTTATAAAAATGGTAAAGTACACATCTTCTACACATCTTCTATTATTTTTACACTTGTGCAAAGCTCTTAGTCATTCATATTGAATAAATATACAAGTTTCAACAACATCCATTACCAAAAAAACAATTTTATAAGGGTACCAAATCATCATTTATTGAAAATAATAATAGAGCTTTTTCTTTTATTTTAATACACCTTATTAAAATATATATATTTATAAACAATTTAAAAAACAGTATTTCAGAAACTTTAAATACATATTAACACCATAATTTTTTTCTTTAAAAAGATTTACTTACCTCCTTATAAAAAAAAGAGTGGGAGCACACCTCTTCTACTAGCTTTCCAATCATATAAAGATGATATATATTGAATTAAAATACAAGTTACAACAACCAAATCATTAAATATAAA
>SNQJ01S0012214.1:0-11169 GCA_010110895.2 Picea sitchensis | reverse complement strand
ATTTTGCATCTCCAATATATTGACAAGTATTTATGCATTATAATCAATTATAAAGTTGCATTTCAAATTCCATATTACGCATTACAGCCCCATATTATGCATTATAATCAATTATAACATTTTAGTATAACAACAACATATTCTGGCCAAAATGAAACATATCATCATTTCTAAATAATATAATTTGTAAAATTGATTTGTAAAATGGTACATATACCATATTAAATCAAGTATTTGCTTCTTGATAAATTAAGAATAGAATAGATATAATTTGAAATCACATAACAAATTGCTCAAATGTTTGTGGAAGACATTTGATAGAAGAGATATAATTTGAAATAGCATAACAAATTGCTCAAATGATTGTAGCAGACATTTGTTTTTAGAGAAGGATTAGGAGTTTTTATCCAAGTTGGATATTTTCTTAATCACAATAATTCAATTTCAATAGATCATTGATCAACACATTCATTTTTTGTGCAATGCACTAGTTTAAAAATAATATTCATTTTCTGTGCAATGCACTAGTTTAAAAATAATACTAATAGACGCATATCCTAATCCTCGAAGAACATGTCTCAAGGTCATCATGAACCAAAACTTGATAAGAGAGAAGTAGTTTTCCATTGCCCAAGTTCCTTTTTTCAAACTCTTATGAATTTGCTCCTTTGTCTCTATTTATCTTCATTATAAAATACAAAACCCAATGTTAATTAAACTTTTCATTCTCCATTTGGAGATGATACAATTCATTTAAATTCATTTAAAATAATATAAAAGGAAACATATAAAACATTAAAATACTTTAATTTTTAAATTCATTTAAAATAATATAAAAGGAAACATATAAAAAGCATATAAATCATTAAAATACTTTAATTTTTAAAGTTTTTTTTTATAGAAATTGTAGTTGAAAGAACATTTAAGTATGAAGGCATATCTCTATAAAATGCAGAATTTACAACAACAGAAAGTTGAAGCAGCGTCCAACTTGATAAAAAAAATCTAGCAACAATGGTACCAAAACAGCAATTCCAAACAAAAACTATGGGCAAATGTGGGGGACAAATTGCTCTCCACCCAACTAATCCTTTAATTAGAGATTGAGAGCCCCCTAGCCGTCAATCACTAAGGTTATACTAGAGAAGGCAAAAATGGGTGAACAGGGCAAGTTTGACTACTTTCAAGGTCTTAAATGACTATTTATGGGTGACCCACCATCTTGACCAAGTTGCTCTCATCACGACATCCATAGCCACCAGCCACAGCTCGAGGGAGCATAGTATCTTCAACCTGATCAAGAAATTATTTAAGCTAGCCAATCCCATCAAACAATGGTGGGTTGGGCATCTTAGTATCATTCAAACAAACCTCCTTAATTATGGTTGTGTGCAATGTTGAGTATTGGGCTCATGATTCTAGTATCAATGGTGGGTTGTGCATCTTAGTATCAATCAAACAAACCTCCTTAATTATGGTTGTATGCAATGTTGAGTATTGGGCTCATGATTCTAGTATCGCCAACCCTCCCACCCCATTTCAGAATCTAAGTTAAATGAACAAACACTATGATAGCTTACAAGGCCATCTATTGTGGGATTTACACCATCGTACATGCCAATTGTATTGTCATAAATATCTTAAATTACCAGACTATTGAGATCCTCCCTTACCATTGAAGATGTTATCATCCATCGATCCTTCCATGTCGTTTACTAGTTATGTGTCCTCGAGTCCCTGGTACATATCAATAGGTTACACCACCCTGAAACCATTATTCTCGAAGGACATATTCCATGCTTGAGGTTGATGATTGCATCATAGTCATATGCCCATTCAATCCCCAACAACGTTGGGTCGAGGTCATTTTCGTCCATGATTTGAATTAGTTAGAAATTGGCTACAACTTTCATGCTTGAAATGTCTATCTCTATAATCTCCACCCCTCCCAATGGGAAGGTGTGATATTGAATCACTAATCACAACTAAATTGGTGAGTATACTAGTTGTGGGCTCCCCATCAACTACCATGATTGCTTAGGTAGGTATTCACCTCAAATCCTAGGTCGAGCATGACGTCTTTCACATCATATACATTGATTTCAATATTCAGTCTAAATACACAACCTGTACTTCTTTCTTTTCTTCTTAATGCAACAAAATCTGCATTGGTAGAGGAGCACATATCTCTTCATCCCCCTCCACCAGCTGCTTCAAGGTAGTGTGTAACCTTTTTCGATAGTTTTTCATCGTCCAAGATCTTGGAAAACACCTATAGGAACTCATATAGTGCTTATGCATCATCCAAGAGTGTCCAATGTTAAAGGTGTCATATGATTTGGGGGGGGCATTATAGGGTGCTTACCATAATCTTCAGTGGCAATGCCACCTATACCATGCATGATTTCCAACGCTTCTTTGACAAATTGCTTCTACTTTAGGGTGTTAACCTCTGATTCCTTTTTCACTACTTTCTTGATATATTAGAGCTCCTTGTTTTGCTAGTCGTTCCATGTCTTTGTGCCTCCGCGAGCCACTATATGCGTCTTCAATGTTTATGGGGCATCATTTGATCGAGGCTCGGCGTTAACCAAGATGGTGATTCTTTGATTTCGAGTATCCCATTTTGCAATCAAATATGGACAATCTTTGCAATTATGACCTACAATGCAATAGTGATCACANAGAAATTGGCTACAATTTTCATGCTTGAAATGTCTATCTCTATAATCTCCACCCCTCCCAATGGGAAGGTGTGATATTGAATCACTAATCACAACTAAATTGGTGAGTATACTAGTTGTGGGCTCCCCATCTGCTACCATGATAGCTTAGGTAGGTATTCACCTCAAATCCTAGGTCGAGCATGACATCTTTCACATCATATACATTGATTTCAATATTCAGTCTAAATACACAACCTGTACTTCTTTCTTTTCTTCTTAATGCAACAAAATCTGCATTTTGGTAGAGGAGCACATATCTCTTCATCCCCCTCCACCAGTTGCTTCAAGGTAGTGTGTAACCTTTTTCGATAGTTTTTCATCGTCCAAGATCTTGGAAAACACCTATAGGAACTCATATAGTGCTTATGCATCATCCAAGAGTGTCCAATGTTAAAGGTGTCATATGATTTGGGGGGGCATTATAGGGTGCTTACCATAATCTTCAGTGGCAATGCCACCTATATCATGCATGATTTCCAACGCTTCTTTGACAAATTGCTTCTACTTTAGGGTGTTAACCTCTGATTCCTTTTTCACTACTTTCTTGATATATTAGAGCTCCTTGTTTTGCTAGTCGTTCCATGTCTTTGTGCCTCCGCGAGTCACTATATGTGTCTTCAATGTTTATGGGGCATCATCTGATCGAGGCTCGATGTTAACCAAGATGGTGATTCTCTGATTTCGAGCATCCCATTTTGCAATCAAATATGGACAATCTTTGCAATTATGACCTACAATGCAATAGTGATCACACTGCGACTAACGACGGTTAGGACAGTGTCTTAATGTGTCCAATCTTGTCACAGTTATAACATCTGATCGAGCCATTTCTTCCACCCCCGTGACCTCTTTTGAATCTCGCACCCATTCTAGGTCATACCTCTTCCACCCAAAATGGCGTTATATCAAACCTAACCACTAGGGCTTGCAGAGCCCAACAGTATTAGAAAGTAATGGATGTGCTCGTTTAACCATAGACAATATAACAATATTGTCACCCAACCATAGGCTGAAGCCACCCCTGAGCACCTTAACCTTGACAGAGAATGATTCCGGAAACAAACCAATAGCCAACCAAGGCTAATGCATAAAGATAACCAAGACTGGTTAGAAAGTCCAACCATAACCAACAGAAAGTCTAAGCCTAAACCAGGAAACCAGATTGCGGCAGTTGTTGGATGCAGTTGCTCCCCAGACTTGCGCACTAGCCTAGTTTCTGCAGCGCGCACTTCTTCCCAGCTAAAATTCTGAGCTGTGTACAAAATGAGGTCTGGCTACTTGTATTTAAACTGTTTCCTGAGTTGTCTGAACCGACTTTTCATTCTGGAGACTAAATACTTATTATTAATTATTTCCTTGAGCCGACTTGTCTTCTAGGGTTATGTTCAATGCTTTAGGGTTACTTCTTGCTTCCCGGAATATTCTAATCTCGTTGGGGTTACATGTGGAGGTAAATACCTCACGCAGCTACCATAATATCAACACTCCCTCCTAGCTAGGGAGGTATTGAAGGCAATGGTCTTGAGCACAAACATACCATTGAACCGGTAGCATCATCATAGTCGTACAGACTATCTCATGATTAGATCACGAACACCATCATCGCTATCATCTGATAGCATCATCTCTTTACATCCATACTCCATCTAAGTAATCAGGCATGATGTTGAATAAGTTACTCACTTCACAGAGTGATACAAGGACCATTCTTCTAATCCGGACATACATCCTAGAAGAATGATTGTCCCAACAGATGCTAAAAGCTATGCCATGGACTACAGAGACCATTTCTACATGTATATTAGTCTAGGACTATTTTCTAATCGAGTCATATGTACTATAGAGATCCGTCTCAACCTATATGCCTTAGAAAATATCAATCCTGAACTATTTTCCTAATCCGGCCACAATATGTGCCTTAGGAAAATACTAGTCCATGACATGTCAACAAATTGTCAACCTGGACCATTCTCTAGAGAGAGAATACATGTCCACCAGCAATCTCTTCTATTTGGACCATTCTCTGCCTGGAGAATGTCTGTCCACAAGCACACTAACTATCCATCTAGCTGATAATCGTTTTCAACAACACCGATAGTCTATATGGCAATCAGAACAATGTCATTCAATAGAACACAATTGTGTCTATCCATAGTAGTACACAACTTCAATCCAGTGGTACACTACCACACCAAGTAGCACATGGCTACTTAATCAGTGACACATAGTCACAACCAGTGGAACACATCCACCACAATAGCATACATATACTGTCCAGGGACACACGGTGTCCATAGCAATCATATCAACTGATATCAACCTGCATAAAAACAATGATATAAACTGAGTCGTCTGGGCCATTCTTCCACTCACATCTGTGAGATCCGGAAGAGCCTCTGCCCTCAGAAAGTAAAACATCAGTCATGAGCTACTGGACTATTCTTCTCAAACATAGAAGAATAATTGTCATGATTTATGGGCCTGGACCATTCACCTATCTGGGCCATTCCTACGGCACTAAACAAAGTGCAACCTGGAGAGAATGAGTCTACCCTAGGCAATGTGTGTCCCTGATTGCTGAACCTGGACCATTCACCTATCCGGGCCATTCCTCCGGCCCTAAACAAAGTGCAACCTGGAGAGAATGAATATGCCCTAGGGAATGACTATCCGAACCATTTCCTAAGGAAATAATTGTCCTGCACCAACCTCCAAAACGGACCATTCTTCGAAACTGTTCACAACTGTGAGCTTCGAAAGAATGATTGTCCGGCGAGGCGGACCATTCTTCTTGACCACTACTGAGAGCGATTGTCAAGAAGAAAGATTGTCCTAGACCATTCCCCCACACTGGCCACAAGAGGAATCGTTGTCTATAGTACATTAGCAATCCATCGAACCATTTTCATTACGAAAATGACTGTTCGATCTAGACAATTTTCCGAAAAGGAGAATGTCTGTCCGTCAGAAATCTCAAAAAACTTTTCGAACTGGAAAGGAGCTACTCATCCTGGACCATTTTTCGAACTGAAAAATGACTGTCCATAAATCAATAACACATCAATGCTTGCTCCCAACCTAGGAGTCATCTCTTCCCTTTTCAATAAGGAAGTCGTCTCCACGAGCTCCAGCTTGTTTCTTGAGTGCACAAACTCTTTCATCTTGGACAAAGGCTTTACCAAAATATATGCTTATCTGCTCATCTGTGGAGATATATTGGAGAGCCACTTCTCTTTTCTGGACCTCATCACGGAGAATGTAATGCTTGATCTCAATGTACTTCGGTCTTTCTAAAACATTGGTTTTTCTCTGAAGGCTTCATATAGCTCTGATCATTACATTATATCATGGTTGGATTCAGCTCTTTTGTTTCCTGCTAGCTCATGACATCGTGGCAAGACTCAAACTGGAACATATCCAAGTGGCACTTCTTCTGTCATCATGAGAGTTTGTCATGGATTAGCAATCCATCATCCTAGACTTTTAAGTAACCATTCTAATACAATATAGAAATTTTTCACCACGCTTTTGCTATGCATTGGAGGCTCTGCACCAAGTTGTTTGAATCCATACAAGATCTTCTTCCATCTGCATACAAGGGTCTCTTTCTGGTATACCTCAAAACTTTGAGGTTGCTCTACATACGCTTCTTTGTTCACTTACTCTGTTGAGGAGAACAGTATTCATTTGATATAAACTCCAACCCATGGATATTGTGGATGATATAATGGCTCATGTAGAGGTATGTTTGGTTTACTGGAACAAGCAATCATCATAGTCTTCTCCCTCCATCTGGGAGAACCTCTAGTTCTGAATCTCCCAATGCTTTCATTCATAAGTCTTCCATACATTGTTCTTCATCACAACTTCTATTTCTTCTGCTTGATTGTTTCTAGTGGGTTCAAACCAAGCTGGTAGTCTTGTGATTCTCGATATAATGACTGGTTGTTCTGGCTTTTCTTTCTTTCTTGGAATCTTCATGTTTCTCTTTAGCTCTTGGGTCCATGGATTTTTCTATAGATTCCATGCCCTGAAGATTTCAACTTCTTTCTTTCATCATAGGATCATGGTTGTGGATGGACAACCGGGGATACTTTAAGGCTTCTTTTCGAAGAAGACTTCTTCTAAAGTAAAATTGAACATGTGTTTCTTTTCATGGTTGCTACCATTGATGGGAACATGGATAGATACTTCATAATCTTCAATGGATCATATTATTTAGTTCCCTCCTAATCCTTGCTTCATGCATGAATGCATGCACTTCTTTTGGAATTATATAATCGGCTCCCTCCATTTAAGAGAGTCCACGCTTATGTCTGCATCCTTATTGCCTTCTACAAAGTGTCACAAGTCTTTTCCTTTTGATTGTTGACTTCTTTCGGTTTTTACTTCTTCTAGGTTTCTTCAAGTTTGATTCTGATTTTGGCAGTTCTAATAGCTTCCACAGGAATTGTTACCAAGGATTGTCAATGTACTTCATCTTCTCATGTGTATTGCTTGACTTGTAGTCATCGTGATAGCAATCCTTATCTTGTTGTTCTTCCATCTTATCTTCTAGAAAATAGATATGCAAGATATGTACAAAAAACTATGTAAACATGGTATGTACAAGATTTATAAAGAATATTGTTACCTTGTCTTAGAAGAAGTATGTTTTATCCTGCTTGGCCTTCTTTGAGGGTTCCCTTTCTTCGGCAACTGATGCTTTGTGTGTTTCCTTCCTTTTCTTTAACTCGGGACAATGATTCTTGTAGTGACCATATTTTCGACAGTGGAAGCATTGTATTTTTGACATATTTTTCTCTAGATTTGATTTCTTCCTTGAGCCAAACTTCTTTTTATTCCTGAAGTTCTTGAACCTTGATGTGAAGGCTTGATCATCATATTTCTTCTGGGGTTTCTCTTTTTCACTAATCCTTGATTCTTCTTGTGCAAAGCAAGTCCAAAGTTCTTCAAATGTGGGATACTCCTTCCTTGTGTTCATGCTTGTGGCAAATGCATCCCATGTCTTGGGAAGACCATTGAGTACTATATTTACCAATTCCTTCTCTGAAATGATTTCTTCGATAGCTTGTAGTTGATCTCTTAACTGAGAGATTCTCATAAAGTATGATGTTATGGTGTCATCATCATTCATCTTCATGTCACATAGTTCATTCTTCAGACTCATTACTTGTCCAATGTTTCTGACTGAGAAGAGGTTAGTTAGGGCATCGTACATCTTCTTAGATGAGTCAAGATGGGAGATGTAGGGTATCAAGTGGTCTTTTATAGTCTACTATGATACTCATGGCATTGATGTCATTGTCTTTGAACCTCTCCATAACTGCAACGTTCTAAGGTTCCTTCTCTTTTCCTTCTTCGAACTGTGGTTCCATGATCTTTCCTTTCACGATGTCCAACACTTTATTCTTGGCAAGGATGAGGTCAATCCTTGTCTTCCACGCTCTGAGGTTAGAATCCCCTTCTAACTTGTTTTCTGACTTCATAGAGTAAGTCAAAACTGCCTTGACTTGGTCAACCTTCTACTTTGACCAAAAACTCAAACTTGACGTCTTAGCTTGTTGAGAATACCAGGAGGTGCGCTAGGCTAGGGCGCACTAGGTTATCCAAAAATTAGGTCAATCTCTTCACTTAAGGTGCCTCAACAAGAGGGTTAGGGTTCCGTTGTTGCAGCAAAAACTGGCTGCAACTGCAACTGTAACTGAGCAAATCCTCCCAATCTATCTTCCAATGGTTAGACTGTCCGAAGATAGTGTGGGCCCATAACCTGTTAGAAAGTAATGGATGTGCTCGTTTAACCATAGACAATATAACAATATTGTCACCCAACCATAGGCCGAAGCCACCCCCGAACACCTTAACCTTGACAGAGAATGATTCCGGAAGCAAACCAATAGCCAACCAAGGCTAATGCATAAAGATTACCAAGACTGATCAGAAAGTCCAACCATAACCAACAGAAAGTCCGAGCCTAAACCAGGAAACAGATTGCAACAGTTGTCGACTGCAGTTGCTCCCCAGACTTGCGCACTAGCCTAGTTTCTGCAGTGCACACTTCTTCCCAGCTGAAATTCTGAGTTGTGTGTACAAAATGAGGTCTGGCTACTTGTATTTATATTGTTTCCTGAGCTGTCTGGGTCGACTTCTCAAAATGGAGACTAAATACTTATTATTAATTATTTCCTTGAGCCGACTTGTCTTCTAGGGTTATGTTCAATGCTTTAGGGTTACTTCTTACTTCCCAGAATAATCTATTCTCGTCAAGGTTACACGTGGAGGTAAATACCTCCCGCAGCTACCATAATATCAACAAATGATTGTCTATATTATGTGCAGATGTCTTGTAGAACTCATGATATAAGTTTATTGAGGTGGAGGTATATTTCTATAAAATTGAGCATCGATACAAGGGGTGGTTTCCATATGCCTTAGATATCTCACACCATTCTCTGACTTGCGGTGTAACCTGCAATCAAGGGTTCATCAACCCTATTGCTACTCAACCCACTACTCTACACAACGTAGGGCAGTCTAATACTATATGGCACTTTGTTTTGCACCCAATGCACCATACCTACTCTCATGTTGCTTTAGCACAAGTCAACTCATGGAGTTGCTCTACAAGGAAGGAGAGTTAGTTCTACACTCATGCCATCCTTGGAGCGATCATAAAGGTTTGTTCCCAACACTTATTTGCTTCCCAAACTTATTATTTCCATCTTACTGCATGCTCAACGCTTCTCTCAAAGTATTTATTTTCTATTGCATCAAGGAAATACATGTCATTAGAAGAAGGCATCCATGACATTATAGAGGGAGATAGAACAATATCTAGCTCATTACTTCTCTTAATCATTGGGCATATTCCCAAGTGTTTTCCCTTTCTTGTTCTTTAATGTCTTTTAGCTCTGCAACGCTCTAGAAGGCCAATCGTGTTTCATTGAAAATCTGAGTTGTCCCAGAGGGGGTGGTTTGCACATACTTTATGTACCATCGTAGTGCATGACACCACAAGGTCATCTGAAACTCTAGTATCTTCGCATTATCATTCGAATAGGAACCAATCTTGGTTTGCATCCTCCTCTCTTTGCCTGATGAACTTCGAGGGGCGTAACCTTATATAACCCATTGTCTCACCAATTGTAAGCCCTTGTGGACTCGATTACTAAATGAATCTGAGGCTGCAAAAACTTGTAGTTTGGTGAACTTCACTTATATTCTCCATACCACCACTAGTCCCTAGTACTCATTATTGTCTTGCACTATTAATCATAACTAAACTATTAATCACTAGAAAAGAAGAATGTACCTTTTTAGGACTAGAATGTGCAGGGGGTGGCTATTGTCCTAGAATGGCTCCTCCACCTAGTAGTGGTGTTACCTCTGGCTCTTTTGTATTTGTGTCTCCAAATAACTGGTACACACCCAAGAATGAGTCATCAGACTATGTCTAAGGTTGAGATATCAGTTTCAGGATTTTCTAATTGCATCCACTATAGCATGTGTCTACATGCAAGTGTTGACACCCCAGACTTCTCCTTTAGAGGGTGTGCCTCTGTCATGGTGTTATTGAGGTGGGGTTGCCTATCAGCATAATGTCCATTTATTCTAACATCCTACAATCCGAACCCTTCAGACAAATGAAAAGACAAAAAATCCAAAACTAGCTCCATTTATACATAAGGAATTGCAAAAAATGATCAAGCCCCAAATTATTGCTCCCACAATACATTCATCATGGGTGGCCAACTTGGTGCCAATTAGAAAGAAAATTGGTGAAATTGGGTTTCCTATTGACTTCAAGAATTTGAATCAGTGGTTTCTCAAAAACAATTATCCACTTCCAAATATAGAGCATTTGCTATGTAGGTCACAAGATAAGGTATAATGTCTATGTCGAATGGTTTTTCAGGGTATAATCAAAGGCTTGTATAGGAGCAACATCAACCATGGGGGACTTTCATGTACCTTAGGATGCCATTGGGGTTGCTAAATGTCATATCCACATTTTCATAGTGCTACGAATTATGCATTGAAGACATCATGGGTAATATTATTGTGATTTATCATGATGATTTCACAATTTTCTAAAGATGGGAGTGCACGTGTTTGTCATTTCAATCCAAGTGTTTGAAAAATGTAGAAAGAATAGGAATTCTCACATTCCCAAGAAGTCATCTTTTGAGGTGAATGAAGGAAAATTATTGGGCCACATTGTATCCAAAGATGGTGTCATAATTGATCAATGGTGTCAAAATTGATCCAGCATGAACATAAGGAATTCAACAAGTACCATTACCTTTCAATAAGGAGGCAATGCAATCATTCTTTGGCCAAATCAACTTCATTATTGGGGGTTCATACTAAGCTTCATTGAGATTACCAAACCTATTTCAACGATGCTAAAGAAGGGTCAAGAGTCCATATAGAATAAAAAAAG